>JAMWET010005503.1:297500-325000 GCA_024036415.1 Prochilodus magdalenae
ATCCGTCTATCTATCTATCTATCTATCTATCTATCTATCTATCTATCTATCTATCTATCTGTCTAACTGTATGTCTATCTATCTATCTATCTATCTATCTATCTATCTATCTATCTATCTATCTATCTGTCTGTCTGTCTGTCTGTCTGTCTGTCTATCTATCCGTCTATCTATCTATCCGTCTATCTATCTATCTATCTATCTATCTATCTATCTATCTATCTATCTATCTATCTATCTATCTATCTGTTGATCTGTCGATCTGTCTGTCTGTCTAAGCCAACAGTCACAATTACAGACATCCATAAGACATCCTGTTAGTGCCAGCACCATTGGCAAACACCTACAATAGGCAGGACGACATGCACACAGAGCGCTACGACATGGCCCGGCGCCATACTGAGTAAGACTACTTCTGTATGTGTAGCTAAATAAATATTGTCCACATCGGTCTAGATTTATTATCATTTATTCTTCCTAGTAACCTTTATCTTCCTCCCCTATAGCACTGCAGTTCCACACTTTCATTAGTTTTCATGAGTGTATGTATGCGTGCCTACGTCTTCCCTTTTCAGATGGCAGTTCTGCAGTGAGGGAGCGGATGTGGGCTTCGGGGTCTTCATTAAGAAGAACCTGGGTCAGTGGATGAAGGCGGGTCAGATGCAGGAGGTTGTGCCCAGTCAGCGCTACAATGCACACCTGGTACCTGAGGACGGATCCATCTCCTGCACAGAGCCAGGAGTGTGTGAGTACAGCAGGGGGGAAAAAGAGGGGATAAATAGATGAGAGGGCTTCAATAATGCCTATACAGTAACTGAATTAAAGATACTAGTTGGCAATAAATGTTAACTTATTGATGTTAATCAGTCAAGGCTTTAGCAACAATGATCTTCTATTGTGATATAGTTAATTGTCTATATGCTTCATTTTAATTGGAATGGCAGACGTGTAACTGTGTTCATGTTCGTGCAGATGTAATCCGATTTGACAACACCTACAGCGTCCTGCAGTCCAAAAAAGTCCGCTTCTCAGTGGATGTACTCCTGCCCAGCAGTGACAGCCCATCATCACATCCATAGGCGAGCAGCGGTTCTGAACAGGAAACTCCCAGCAGCCAATAGGATTTGACAGTGAAACAGCTGGTTTAGGAGCTGTACCTGCCAGGAACACTGGACAGTGCACCAGCTTGAAGTGAAGCCTGACCTACGTGAGAGCCATTTGCTGGACAGTGTCTCACAGCTTCAAGGTGAAGGAAACAAAATGTTTGGATCGTGAGATGAGAATAATACGAATAGTGAAGTCTTTCTGAATTTTGTTGAATGATAAGCATTTTGTTGATTGTCTGAGTGAGGCTAAGAGAAGTTTTTCCTTGCCCACTGTCGCCTTCGGACAGCTCACTTCCAACACCATTTTTCCAAACGACTCTTTTCAGTTCACCATGTTGTAAAAAGCGCTATAAAAAAAAATTGATTGATTAAATCCTATTTATGCCAGTTTACCATGTAGAAAAAACGATAATATGCCCTTATGAAACGATAATATATGGCAATGTATTGGAAAATATAGTGCAATATATTAAATAATACAATGTCATAAATGGGAAACAAGTGCATATATTTTGCATATATTTATATAGTGATAAATATATTACAACATATTGTATAATACATAAGGAATTGCCGCTTTTCATATATTGTATGTATGGTAGTATAATATATATTTACTTATATATTGTAATATATTTCATTTTATATATAATAGACATCATATGTATTTCTCCATATGTGTTTGCATATATGATAATATATATAGTTTTATATATGTGAGAATATATACATACTGTATATTGGCACATGTATGTATGAAAATATTCTCACATATATAAAACTATTTATATTATCATAAATAAATAAATAAATAAATAAAATAAATATATATTATACTACCATACATACAATATATGAAAAGCGGCAATTCCTTATGTATTATACAATATATTATAATATATTTATCACTATATAAATATATGCAAAATATATGCACTTGTTTCCCATATATGACATTGTATTATTTAATATATTGCACCAATATTTCCAATACATTGCCATATATTATCGTTTCATAAGCGTGTAGTGTGCCAAATATTTACCCATTATTTTAAATTCAGCAAATAATCAGTAAACATGCAGTAAAGGTGTCCTCTGTAGTGTGTTGACCTATTTTCACTCCGAAAAACAACAAAACCTGTCATTTGTAGACAATTGCTCATCATGAAATCTCTCCTGAAATCAAACCTCAACCTTACAGTACATACATTGGCCCTTATACACTACCACACAGAGTACGCTGTCTGTGAAGTGTTTCCTTCGGCCAGTGTAGTGTTAGTCTTGCCCAAGGACTCTTATTGGTGTAGCACAGCATAGACATCCAGCCCGGGATTCAAACCCTAGTCTCCCGCATGTGGTGTTGGCTCCTGGGTAGGCAGGTAGTAGTGTTAGCCACTGAGCTACACCAGCCACCAACGTATTCAATTGCTTGTAACAAATCAGAGTGTTTCCCCCTAAAGGACCGTGATGAGAGACAGGCTATAAGATCAGATCAGTCTTGATAAAGAAGTCACGTGGTGTCTTCTATGACTAGTTTAAGGTCAGAATACTGGCCACATGTCTCCGTAAGCATTTCATAATGTTATTATTTCAGTATTTAATTATTTTGTTCTAGATATGGGGTCAGAATGGGTTCTCTGTCATATAGAACATGTTCTCAAAGCATTAGAGCTTTTAAATGTGTTTAGAACAGGTCTTCAAGAAACTGGTTTGGTCTCAAGCAGTAACCAATCCCATCATTGTTCTGTAAATCAGGTCATGTGACTGCATCCAGGATGTTCAGTATAGGTTACTTGGGGACTCCATGAGTTGAGGTGAGGGATAAAACTGTATAAGGAATCTCCAGGCTGTTTGAAGGGCTTGTGACACATACCCTTCCATGGGTTCTTATGGGTTTAGGTACTATGTGCAGTGAGATATACACAGATATCAAAATCATTTTGTATTCATTCGGTAATAAAACGCTAATCTTTAAATCAGAGTCATTTGACTGTTTCATTGACCTTTGGCCTCTAGTTTCACACA
This sequence comes from Prochilodus magdalenae, assembly GCA_024036415.1. NCBI lineage: Eukaryota > Metazoa > Chordata > Actinopteri > Characiformes > Prochilodontidae > Prochilodus > Prochilodus magdalenae. Next base: position 300,632 of record JAMWET010005503.1, read on the forward strand.
AGAAACGAACCAACGAAAGAATTGGGTGGAGTTAGGCTTCATCACTTAGCCTGCAGGGCCATCTAGCGAGTATTTACCGCAACTACATGTAGAGTAATGCAGAGTGTTATCATTAGCGAACACTAGAGGGCGCCAATATTTCAATAAACTTGAAATAATTACTTCCATCCTTTTGGATCAAGCGTAGTACATTTAGAGTCACACTGGAAGCCTTAAATAATCAGTATGGACATATAAGCCCAAATATAAATATAAAATAAGACCTCGGTCTCATTGCTGGAGTAAGAATCGTCCACCAACCAAAACTATTCAGCACAACAGCATCCTGTGGCCAGCGTCCTGTGACCACTGATGAAGGACTAGAGGATGACCCAACACTGCACTGTGCAGCAGCAGATGAGCTATCGTCTCTGACTGTCCATCTACAAGGTGGACCAGCAAGGTAGGAGTGTCTAATAGAGTGGACAGTGAGTGGACACAGTGTCTAAACACTCCAGCAGCACTGCTGTGTCTGATCCACTCACACCAGCACCACATCAGTGTCACTGCAGTGCTGAGAATGTGGTTCAACCCACATAATACCTGCTCCTGTGGTCCTGTGGGGGTCCTGACCACTGAAGAACAGGGTAATACAGTATACAGAGAAACAGATGGACTACAGTGTGTACCTGTAGAAGTACGAAGTGCTCCTGTATGGCTAGTGGAGCTGATATAGATACAGGAAGGTGTAGGTAATGAAGTGGCTAGTGGCTGTGTGTGGTGCTGGTGTGAGTGGATCAGACACAGCAGTGCTGCTGGGGCGTTTAAACACTGTGTCCACTCACTGTCCACTCTATTAGACACTCCTACTTTGCTGGTCCACCTTGTAGATGTTTTTTTTTTTTTTATCTCCTCATAAACCTAAAAATACAGGCACACTCACCGCCTCCAAGACCGAATCAAACACTGTTTATGAATCGTACTGTATCTCACTGCTGCCGAAACACAGTCAGGCTCCACAACACCAGACTAATACACTCATCTTCAGTAGAGTAGTTTCACCCAGAATGTACATTTACATTTACGACATTTAGCTGACGCTCTTATCCAGAGCGACTAACAAGGTTAATCATATTACACGTAGGCCAATGCAGTGTTAGGAGTCTTGCCCATGGACTCTTATTGGTGTAGCACAGCATAAACACCCAGACTAGGATTCGACCCCCGTGTCTCCCGCTGAGCTACACCAACCAAGGTAGACAGGAATGAAACCTGGTGGGGAGGTTTGACATTGTGAAATATGTGAATGATTCAAGTGTCAGACCTGGCCGCGCACGTGACATAATCAGGGCGGGGCCTAATCGCTGCACCTGACCAAACAGCCACGATTGCTGACATGCAGCGGGCAGTGATGCCCCCCATGAGAAGTCCTGTTAGTACCAGCACCATTGGCAGACGGCTGCACGACGCAGGACTACATGCACACGTTATGACAACTGCCCTTAACGCCACATCACCCAGACTGCAATGGTGTCGTCCCAGATGGAGTGATTCAGAATGGTAGCGGGTCATCTTCAGGGCCTAGTCCTGCTTTTGTCTTGGTGGAGATGATCAACGAATGCGTGGCACCGTTACCAGCGCCAAGATGAACGGTTTGCTGTCACACGTCACTCCACCTCCACCCGAACCGCACAATCTGCAGGAACTGTGTGAGGATATTCAAGCTGCATGGTTATCACAGGACACCATTAGGAACCTCTAGAACTCCATGAGAGCCTCTGTATGTGTAGCTCAATAAATATTGTTCAATTTTTTAAATTTATTTATTCAAATTGTCAAATTTATCATCATTTATTGCTCACTATTATTGTTTACTAAAATATTAGTAAACCCACGTATATAAAATTCACTTTAAATAAGGTCCCAAACTTTATTAATCAACAAATACTTACTAAGAAGAGTCCAAACCTTCTTCCAAAAATATATTTTATAAAACTGAACCGATTGCAATTCCACGTGGGACAGAAAAAGACTGTTCCTGTTAGTTTTAGGACCAGCCGCTTGAACCCCCCTTCAAATGAACTCGAGTTTCCATTCAATGACATAGCAATCTCAGAACGGACGCTGATTGGTGCTATGCAAATGAGCTGGCAATGCTACCACTCTTATTGGTGTTATGCTAATAGAGAACGTCTCATTGGTGTTATGCTAATTGGAAAGGCAGGCGTCGCGTTCTCATTGGTCCTATGCTAATGAGGTGGGCGGCTCGGGTGGAATGAGTAGGTGACGTCAGCGCTCGTTCAGCGGACAGACAGACAGAGCGAGCGTGCGCGCGTGTCTGAGTGTGTGAGTGTGTACAACAAACATGGCGACAGGATGGTGCGGAAAGAAGAGGAGCGCGCTGACTTTTATTGTTTTTCTCTACACCGGAGTTTGTACGAGCGCGGCGGAGAGCGACACGGGAGAGAGTCGTGTCCTCGGCATGCGGCTGGAGAGCAGCGACAAGCCGGCTACCACCACCAAGGACGGCATGATCCAGGTGACCGAGGAGAGCAGCGTGTCTCTCCGCTTCTACGGGCTGCACCTCAGCAACGACACCCAGGCGCAGATCAAGTTTGTGGACCTCGGGGGAGACGCCGGCGGCGATGGAGGTGGAGGAGGTGGTGGAGGTGGCGACGAGGAGACGCTGAACAGCACTTGCGCAGATTTCACCAAAGACATATCCGTGAATGGCAGCATAAACGTGAGTAAGCAGGGCACCTCCGTGGTGCTGCGCTTAAAAGTCAAACTGCTGCGTAAAAGCGAGAAGCACAGGGACTATGCAGTGTGCATCAGGAACGAGAGGGATGGCAAGTGGTATCTGCTGGGCGAGCAGGAAGGGATGCTGCGCGTGGTGGAGGAGAAGTCGTCCCTGCTCCCTCTGTGGTTCCAGGTGATCCTGATCTGTGGCCTTTTGGTGCTGTCAGGCATGTTCAGTGGTCTCAACCTGGGTCTCATGGCTCTGGACCCCATGGAGTTGCGCATTGTACAGAACTGCGGCACGGACAAGGAGAAAAAGTATGCCCGCAAGATCGAGCCTATCCGAAGGAAAGGGAACTACCTTCTTTGTTCGCTCCTACTAGGTAACGTGTTGGTAAACACGACTCTTACCACCCTGTTGGATGATCTTACAGGTTCAGGTTTGGGCGCTGTGGTGGCCTCCACCACTGGCATTGTCATATTTGGTGAAATCGTGCCTCAGGCCCTGTGTTCCCGTCATGGCTTGGCAGTAGGTGCCAACACCATCCTGGTCACCAAATTCTTCATGCTGCTCACGTTTCCCGTGTCCTACCCCATCAGCAAGCTGCTGGACTGCGTCTTGGGCCAGGAGATGGGCACGGTCTACAACCGCGAGAAGCTAGTGGAGATGCTGAAAGTGACCGAGCCGTATAATGACTTGGTGAAAGAGGAGCTTAACATGATCCAGGGTGCGTTGGAGCTCAGGACTAAGACCGTGGAGGACGTAATGACGCCTCTAAATAACTGTTTCATGATTCACAGCGATGCTGTCCTGGACTTCAACACCATGTCGGAAATCATGGAGAGTGGCTATACGCGCATCCCTGTGTTTGAGGGCGAGCGCACCAACATTGTGGACATCCTCTTTGTGAAGGATCTAGCCTTTGTGGATCCTGACGACAGCACAACCCTGAAGACCATCACCAAGTTCTACAACCACCCAGTCCACTTTGTTTTCCACGACACCAAGTTGGATTCTATGCTGGAGGAGTTTAAGAAAGGTTTGTGGTGGTGTTTGTGCTTAGGGCAGCCCATGGCATCTCTGCAGGGTGAAGCTGCATGTCATTTACACTGAACAGGGCGGGTATACCAGAGGTCACTCAGAGTTGATGACCCTCACTTTAGAGGCCAAAGTGGTAAGGCATGGGGCTGATGCTTTTGCAACCTGGTTGCTTCTGGTTTGAAGGGGAAGCCATTTAAGCAGTGTTCACTGCTGTTATAACCACTGTGTCCACTCACTGTCCACTCTATTAGACACTCCTACCTAGCTGGTCCACCTTGTAGACGTACAGTCAGAGACGATAGCTCATTTGCTGCTGCACAGTCTGTCTTAGTCATACGCTAGTCCTTCATCTGTGGTCACAGGACGCTGCCCACAGGATGCTTTTGTGCTGGATAGTTTTGGTTGGTGGATGACTCTCCGTCCAGCAGGGACACTGAGATGTCCAGCAGCCTTGCTGTGTATGATCCACTCCCACCAGCACAACACACACTAACACACCACCACCACGTCAGTGTTATGTTGCACTGAGGTGTCCAGCAACCTTGCTGTGTATGATCCACTCCCACCAGCACAACACACACTAACACACCACCACCAAGTCAGTGTCACTGCAGTGCTGAGAATGATCATCACCACCCACATCATACCTGCTCTGTGGTGGTCCTGACCATTGATGAGTACACAGAGAAACAGACGGACTACAGTCTGTACAGTCTGCTCCTATATGGTAAGTAGAGCTGATAAGGTGGTTGTAGCTACAAGGAGGTGTTCCTCATACAGTGTTCAGTAAGTGTATGTGTTAAAATGTAGTTTGATGAGTAATTCTGACCCATAAGACTTTACTGGGTCCAGTGAAAGCATTGCTTCATACGAACACTCGCAGAATCTCACATGGGCCGTCTGAGGTGGGTCAGGATGCTCTCATCATAAAACCCTCTGTGTATACATAATACGTAGTAAAACACTCATTGCAAGGGCCAGTATCCCAATGATTAACAAACGCAGCCCTAATGTGCAGTGATGGAGAGTAAATATAAATTTTGCACAGTGATTCATAATGGGGATGAAAGCTTTCACCTTGGACCTCACCGTTCTCCTAATCTGCGTTAATGGATACGCCTCCCACAGACACAAACAGAACCACAGGGCTCTCTTTAACCTTTGACACTCTTATATTCCTGTTCACCTGCACACTCTTGCAGTACTACAGCAGGGCCATGCACAGCTACATCAGAGCAGCCACAGATGCTCAGCAGAGATAGGACTGCAGCGCTATGCTCTAATCTTTATTAGTGGAGGTCTTATTGGCAGAAACGTGTTCTCAAGGATTGCTCACACTCCATTACACGCTGGTGTAGGCCAGAACTGTAGTTCTTACCTAACTGACTTCACAGATGAAAAACGGCCATGTATGACATTTCAGAGATTGCTGTATACAGTTTTGCTGAAAGACAAGGAAGATAAAGGTTACCAGAAACTATAACTGATGATAAATTTAGACTGATATGATCAATATTTATTGAGCTACACATACAGAAGTCTGTCTCTCAGTATGGTTTTGGGCTGCCATGTTTGCTAACGCAACATTACAGACGTCTCGGTATGGAGCTGTAGAGGTTCCTAATGGTGTCCTGTGATAATCCATCCCATGCAACTCGAATATCCTCACACACTTCCTGCAGATGTTGCAGCTGGGGATGGAGGCGGAGTGACGCCAGGCCTTCTGGGCGCGCGGCAATAAACCGTTCGCCTTGGTGCTGATCACGGTGCCATGACACACTAGTCATCGTTAGTCATCTCCACCGAGACGAAAGTGGGACTGAAGATATGCATGTAGTCCTGCATTGTGCAACTGTCTGTCAGGGATGCTGGCGCTAACAGGATGACTCACGGAGGCCATCACTCCTCACGGAATGGCTTCGGTCATGGCTGTTGGGTCAGTCAGGTACAGCGTCAAGGCCCATCCTTGCTTATGGCACATGCCGTAAGCACATAAACCTGCCCACCAGGTTCCTGTCTGGTAATGCCTTCTGGGTCCAGTTACCGGTGCAGTTATTCTTTTGACAATGAGTGTATGCATTATTACATAAGCCAAAACAATTATATAATTATGTAATTTAAACAAAATCAAATCATTACTGATTCATAATGAAGTAGCATCACACTGATTACTTATCTGTATTAACATAGACACTGGGTGTAGGCCGCAGTATTAGTATCAGCGATGGAGATACAGAGACCTATAAACAGAACCACAAAGTAATTTCTGATCTGCTGACATCTGCACGCTTACCAGCAAATAGACCATAGCACACTGGTGGTGTGGGATGACGAGCAGCAGTGAAAATGCTAATGGCTAAGTCTGTAACAGCGGTGTTTGGTGGGAAAAGGCTTTAACAGGAGCCGCTTACCTGAACGGCTAGGGGGCTTCTCTCAGTAGTAACTCATCCGCTACTGTGTAATCACTTACAGTCTGAGTTAATGTTAGTCAGGTTTCAGTCTTTGTCATTTGCACAACATGCGGGGGCATTCATGCGTTGAAATGCTTGTGGTGAGGCACAGTTCGTCACTCTACGGCAGCCTAGCATTAAGATATATACTAAATAACCAGAAACACTATATATTAAATATACACAAAATGAAAACAACAAAACAAGTAGAGCTCAGTACAATGTACAATGTCCAGATTGTTATTAAGGGAGTGGATGGAACCATTGAACTCTGTGGAATGATGGCCGTTAGCCTTGATTTAACCTTTAGCTTGCATGGCTAAAGGTTAGCCATCCTGCGGTGTGCCTGCATCAGTCACCCGTATGTCTCTGTAGTGGGGTCTTTAGACCCTGCGCTTCAGCAAAGTAGGGAAAACCATTGAAATTGACTGATACTTTTAGAACCTGGGAATCTAAGCCTCTGTGTTTTTGAGGTTAATCCTGTTCCTGCAGGTAAATCTCAAACATGTGCTAATCCACCCTTTGAACAGTGACCAAGAAATGAACAGTACATTGTACAATATTTCTCCCCATATAAACCTGCTGGTCTTTATCTTGGTGATGTTTCTGTAAGCATTTGCTAACCAATCACAAGGCTGTCATCTTTTGCCCCGCCCACAGAGAAACTTGGTGAGCTAAAGCTAACCCAGCATAACCAAAACTATCTGTTTCATTTCTGTATCCATACTTAACATGGTTTCTTCATCTGTTCCTTCATCCACACTTTACTTTGATTCTCTGTCAGTTCATTTTTCTACACGTCTGTGACTTTCTTCGTCCAGTTAGCATCACGTTAAAGCAGGCTAGGAGTGTTGGACAGAAAGCTGTCAATCAAGTTGTTCATTAGCCACGCCCACACAGTTCTCAGATAGGTCTGATGAGCAGTTTATAACGTTTTCTTGTATTCATGGATGATTAGATGTTTCATATGACACTCAAGTTTAGCATCAGACGAAGAGTTTTAATATTTTACTGTGTGTACTTGAATGGACATTGCTCCATTTATTGTAGCCTACCTCTGCGCTGCTGTATTCTCAAGAGAGAGTTTTGTCAGTGTAAAGGCCAGAAAGATAAACTTTTGGCGATGGATCTGGAAGAAAGTGGGAGGAGCTTTTGAAAAACTGCGACTGCTTTGGGCTGGATTTTTGGTAGCAGGCCTCTTTTACCTGGCTGAAGCGACAAGATGGCAGATGGTTAATGTTGCTGCTAGGAGACCCGAATGGAACATTACGTTTGGTATATCAGCTAGCAGCCAGAACGGTTGTTTGACTCATCTGCATAATGCATTAGAAAACACTGATGATGCCGAATATATGAAAACTGTGAAACTGATGACACTAGCAGATGTATGATGTGCTACGTAATATTACATATCATTACATTTAAAAAAATAACACATTCAAAGGTAGTTTTAGGACGTAATGACACATCTTGTATTTGCATATTTTCATTTAAAGGGCCGATATGTGTGTTTTTTTTTTTTTTTTTTTTTTTTCCCCCAGAGGTCTATTTACAATGCTAACATGGTTTAATGTAGCAGAAATGGCTGTAATTTATTTGTACAGAACCGTTTTCCAACCTCTCTTAATCTCTTAGACTAAAGGCCATTTTTGTTACTGTGCCTTCAAGACTGTTATATGTAAATGATCGCTGTTGTGATTGGCTGCACAATGATTGCGCCTCATTCAAAAAGCAAAATCACTCCTTAGATCTTAATATGAATGAGCAGAGTTAAACTTAATGAATGAAATAATGGATGGATAAATAATTAATAGTTGTGACATCACAAAAACAATTCATGCAGATCGGGTTGTGTTTGTAGCACTGGTTCCACATATGTACTGTACGGGATGAGGAGTGAAGGTGGGGTTTAAAGCTCTACAGTGTTTAACAGTAGCCTCGGTGTCGGTATCAGTAATGATGGCTCTAACTAGGTGACCTGTGCCTTCCTCTCCTGAGCCTCTACAGGGGCCTGTGTGAGGAAGAAGGTGTTTGATTGCAGCAGGTGTCCTGAGCAGCCAGCAGCCTCATTACTTTTTCATGTTCTTTATTGACCTCAATTCTCACTTAATGATGCTCTTATATAGGACTGAGCTTCACCTGCTGTTTTAGACCCTCATGTGCCTCTTGTGTTCATTTGCAGCTTGATTTTTCTTCACAGCCAGGCACGGCTCAGAGTAAAGCAGCTAAGTCTATTACGTTTGAACTGAGGGCAAGCGTTTACAGTCAACAGCCCTTGGCCTGGTGCTTCACACCTGCCAGCAGTGCTGTACTTAAGGTCCTCACTTATACTCTAAAGTATGTCGGTGGCTGGAGGCGGGCTAACATAGTACGATGATGCTGTTACAAATGGGAAGAGGCTGTGTTAAATTTAGATAACACTGTCTGAAATGTTTTAATCCAACATTTAAAAAAACAGCGCTGCATGGATTGGTGTGACGTTGTATGGGAACGCTTGGGAACCCCTTTCTAAGTTCTAGATTGAGCTGTGACTGCAGCAAACCGCTCCCTCAATTGGCTCGTTGGGCAGACAGGTCAAGAAGCGTCATCAGGAATTGCCAGCTGATGACGAGCCATGTGCAAACGTAGGAAGCTGAGGATTAGCTGCAGATGAGGAGCAGGTGGGGATGTGGAGAGGTGGGGATGAGCAGTGAGCAGTAAATACTGTATATTTACATTTACCGCATTTAGCTGACGCTCTTATCCAGAGCGACTTACAAGGGTATTCATATTACAGGTGGGCCAGTGTAGTGTTAGGAGTCTTGCCCAAGGACTCTTATTGGTGTAGAACAGCATAGTCACCCAGACCGGGATTCGAACCCCAGTCTCCCACATGTGGTGGTGGCTCTCCGGTGGGTAGCGGTGTTATCCACTGATCTACACCAACCTAAATTGAAAACAGTAAAAACCACTGTGTTATGATCCAGAGTAAGTTGGGACGGGAGCATGTGTTACAGCACCGTCTGCTCCTACACATGTCCTCAGCTGCTAAACAATGCAGGGCCTTTGTTGTCATATTTTGAGCTTATCGAGATGCACGTTTACAATGGGAGACAGGTCTGGACAGCAGGCACCTGCACCCTCTGATCACGCGACCATGCTGTGGTAACACATGCAGAACATTTCCCTGTCTGGTCATCTGTGAGGAATAAGAACGGGCGTCCCTAAAAACGACGGCATCTGAAAGGCAGCAGATGTTGAGCCGGAACAGGTTCAGTGTTAATGGTGCGTGAGCTGATGTGCAGGTTACCCGCTAGTACCCCCTCACACCATTAGAGATTCTGGATTTTGACCAGTCTGGATGGTCCCTTTCTTCTTTGGCCTGGAGAACATGATGTTCCCTATTTCTGTAAACAGTCTGGAAGGTTGAGTCGTCAGACCACAACACATGTTTCCAGCACGTGTCAGTCCTTTCCAGATGAGCTTGAGTCCAGAGGAGTCAGCAGTGGTTCTGGATGTTGTTGATGTATGACTTCCATTGTACGCAGTATGAAATCCTTCCCGAAAGCATTCCAGAGCCCATGCGGCTCATTATATCCTATTATGAAGGCCCAGTGTGTGGGATCAAAGATAGCTGGTATCCATTCGCATGTTTTCAGCCTTTTCCCACATGCACAGAGCCTTTTAGTCCCTCAGCCTTTTAATAACGTAATAGCGTTGTAGATGCAGAAATGGCTAACCTGAGTGCTTATTTGTTCCCAAGGGAAGATGAACATTTCATAGCATTCCTTGTCTTGAATTGTTCCTGTCCCATCTTTTCGGGAACGTGCTTTCCGCTTAAAGCAGCTTTTCTTCTTTGTTGAATGGGTGAATGGAGAAAAGGTATTCTGGGTATTGATTAGTCAGCTGTGGGTGACGAATTGCCCTTTTCAAGGAGGCTCAGCACACAAGTAGCTAGTTTTTAAATGTGGTCGCACAGTTAAAGGCCTTGGCACACAGAGCGTGGTTCATTCAGACGTTAATAGAGTGATTTAGAGCAGACAGACTCGTATATCTGGTGGAATTTTGGACATCAAATGTGATTTTTCAGGTTGCATGAGAGCAGTAGTATTTTATTCACAGGACCGGCCTGAACTCTTGTTTGTCCTGGTGGCCTGTGAGGTTTGAGTGGCGACAACACTGACCTGATGTAAAGCAGCTCAGGCAGAGTTTAAACCCCTTTACAGAGCACCACATGTCTTGAGCTGTGTGTCTGTCAGTGTCAGCTTCTGAATGAAGCATTGATGGTCTCCTGGCTCCTTTCACTTCTTCAAAGTGGAGATTAACCTGTCCACTGTCACTCTTTAATTAACATATCGTCGCTGTCCAAAGAAAAACAAGTATCTCCAAAATGGCAACTTTACAGGAGAAGCCAAAAACCTCATTCAGTTTTAATGTAAGTCAATGGAACCAGACGTCTTTCCAAGCACTTCTGGGCCATTTCTGTTGGTCTATTCATCATGCAGATCTCACACAGTGTAAACGACTGCCGCTGTTTTCAAATGATGCATAAAAGTGAAAATGGACAAAAATGGAGATGCATGTTTTTCATTGGACAGCGACGATATGAGAAAGTGAAATCTGATTTTCTCTGCTACTGCCTCATCATGGGTGGATCTCCAGATGGTTTGAAGTTACAGAGATTCATCTGTATGCCACAGTACTCATGAATGTGGTGGAGAAACTCTTCATTGTCCATTTCCTTTTCCAGTGTGGTAAGCATGTTGTATACACTCATCAAAATAATAGTTGCACCCAGAAGGAGGTGTGGGATTGCAATGCTATGGGGAATGAAGATAAAGGTTACCAGGAACAATAAATGATGATACCTTTAGACTGATATGATCAATATTTATTGAGCTACACATATAGAAGTAGTGTCTCTCAGAATGGCGTTGGGCCGCCACGTTTGCTAACCCAAAATGCCAGACAGCTCGGCATGGAGTCGTAGTGGTTCCTAAAGGTGTCTTGTAATAATCCATCCCATGCAATATCCTCACATCGTATCTGAAGGTTGTGGGGTAAGGGTGGAGGTGGAGTGACACCAGGCCTTCTGGACGTGTGACAGCAAACCATTCATCTTGGTGCTGACCACGGTGCCTCCACACACAGATTTGTTGTTCGCCCCCACCAAGACAAAAGCGGGCTGCCATTCTGAGTCACTCCATGACAGTCTTGCACCACACCATTGCAGCCTAAGGTGATGCTGATGTGGTGTTAAGGGCCATCGTTGTAACTGTGTGCATGTAGTCCTGTGTCGTGCAGCCGTCTGCCAATGGTGCTGGCACTAACAGGATGACTAATGGAGGGCATTGCTGCTTGTCGAATGTCCACTATCGTGGCTGTAGGGTCAGACAGTGATAAGGCCGCCCTTGCCTGCATCACCTAAGCACTGTGAAACTTAAATCATTAGCATGTCTCCCAATGTCAAACCTACCCACCAAGTTTAATTCCTGTCAGTTGATTCCCAGTTCAACTTTAACTGATGATGAGTGTATATTTTCTTGTTTTTTGAGAAATTAATTTTGTATGGATGTTCTACCCATGTGGTGTAGTGTGTTTTTGGTGTGTGTGTGTGTGCAGGTGTGCATATCTGGTCTAGATATTTAGCGTGTTTAGATTTGTGTTGCATTCCGTGTGTAACATGCAACGGCTAGAAAGGTGCCATTCAGTCATGTGCATGTTGCTTTATAGACGATACATAAAATGACTGAGCTTAAGAGTTTGAAAAGGCCTTGCAAGCATCCAACATAGCTACTACCTACTAATAGGAAAAATGGCCTACTGGCCCAAGCTAGCTTTGGAGAACTGGCCATCCGTATTGCACACGTTCCCCCAGCTCTAACCGCCTCCAAGCTTTCCTTCTTTGTCTTTTAGTGTTTTCCCCCCACTAGAGAAACATAGAAAAGCAGAATATCATAATGTTCTTGTGTCATAAACCATGAGAATTGCATATTGCATCATCTGACCTGCAGCAACCATTAGCATAACTGAATTAGTACAGTCTGCCACAGAATTTGGCATCTCGTCCAGTGTGGCATGCAGCCGTTGCTATCGCAGTGTACACTGGGCCGTAGCCAACTCGCTCTGTGCTGACACATGGCCTTAGAGTGGATGATGCACTGGCGAAATGAGAAACATTGTGTAGCCTGGGGTTACTGGCTCTGTTTTTGTTGTGGTTGCATGCATGAATTCAGGCCTTCATTCTTATGCAAACCCCATCCCTTGCGTGTGCTTAATGACGAGGTCCTGCGTTGACCCTATGCCTTTAAAGGACTATTCCGGTGTTTATCAACCCGATCTCCATCTGCAGCATCAGCGTTTGATTACCACAGACCGTAGTTTCCCTGCATTAAGAAAAGAGCTGGAATGCCAGTGACAGTGGTTAGTTGCTTCAGCGACTGTCCTTTGGCTCCCTCTCTAAGTGGCATTAAGTTGACAGTAGTGAAGTCAGAGAAATGCCAGTTCTCTGTGGTGTTTGATCACACGCTACAGGTGCGGGAAATAGAGACTAGGCCGAAAGGCTGAAGTGTTCCCTTACCTGTATCTTTGTGATCAGAACAATACAGCAGAGTACAGAACGGTTTTGCTGAAGGCTGCAGGAGGTAGACCGGGGTCGGGTGGGGTGGCTCTTGTTGTGTTTCTCCTAGGTGACCGCACACTCACTCGTGTCAGTTCCTTCTGACTCTGGACGGGGGGGCGTTTCTTTGCCAGGCTTTTTTGATAACTGCTGCATGATGGTCTCATTTCACCTTTCAGTGTGTCTGACCTGGGAAGGAAAGCAGTAGCGGCGCTGACCTTTCTGTTGTGGCATCAAGCGTTTGAGCACGTTAGCCATGTTAATCATTTGTTTGTGTTTCTCTGGTGTGTCTGTAGGCTCAAATAGCCGTATTGATGTTTTTCGCTCATCCCTCTCTGTGTTATGTAATGGCACGGCCTTTCCTGCTTGTAGGTCATCTGCAGAGTAATGTGCAGCGACAAGCGAAAATCTAAGTATTTCCAGCGCTGTTGTTTCCAAGCGGCTAGAGTAACAGTGATGTGACAGAGCTAGCTTGGCACGAGGTCAGCGCTGCAGGGAAAACAATCATGTATGCGTTTGTATGATGATGATTTAAGATTTCGGGAGATTAGTACTAGGGGTGGCCTTGAGGATCTGCTGATACCGATACCGATACCAATCCAGTACAGTCTTTTTTCTCTGTTAAACAGCTAAGCTTTGTCTGGATGCCCTTTTCTTAACCAGAGATCTGAAGAACATCATGTTGAAACTGTGGAAGACGTTTTCTACTTCTCTAAGAAAGTTATACATACAATCCGGCACATGACTGAGTTATGCAATATTACTGTTTCTATATTTCAGCGTTTTCAACACACAGATATATTGGAGAAGCGTTTCTGACTGGTCAGTTCCATGAAATCCAATTTGAATCGGCACTTGTGTGGTTTAGGCTAATGGATCATATCAGATTGTACTTTATTCTGATATATAATCCAGTGCTTTTGGCCAGCATCGGATTGAGGCTGATACTGAGTATCGTATCGGCAGTTTTCTAGTTAGTACGTGATGTATTAACATGCTGCGCAAAATTCCAGATAGTAAGAGGGTCACTGTTGGCCCGCTGACACTAAAGCTGGCGTTCCACCAGCGCTCTGCTCCATGCTTTCCAGGCGATCCATTGGTGGTAAAGGAGACCACTTTTTTTCAATTCACCTGTTCTGTCTCTAAATGAGTTTAGTAAATTTATTGAGATTTTATTTTTTTTAATTAAATTTATTTATTTTGTGTCAGCAATAACATTTTCAATTAAATCTTTTTATGTACGGCCTGCTAATAATTTTAGTTGTTAGTGATATTTATCATCATTATTCTCCGATATTAAAGGCCGTGCACAATTAAAATCTGTCTGTAGGTCTAAAAACTGGCTGGATCTTGTACACAGCACAGCAGAGAGGTCTGGGGGTGGACCAGACGCAATAACCAGTTGAGAGAGTTGCCGATCCTGTTAAACCGCCAGACTGGTGCATGTTTGATACGGGGTCGAGCAACTTCAAATGCTTGTTCAGTTTTCCGGTATGGGGTTTGCCCGGTGTTTTGCTCAGTGTTTTCCAGGCAGCCTACCAGCACTTAATCAGAGTATTGGACGAAATCCCACTTTTCATCACTCGATTGTACCCTCACTGTGTAGATTCTCTCAATTTAATTATTTATTCCTTCATTTCTTTTCTTCGTCTTCTTAATGAAGTACTCCAGTAAATCGACTACATTACATTTGCCATTTTATATCAAGCCAGGCCATTATTCTTCTTCTCTCAGTCGTTTGTAGCTTTGGTCTTGGTTTAATTTTCAAGATAAAAGTCTCTGAGCTTCTCAGATCTGTTTGAGGGGATTAAATAATACTTAGACCTTGTATACAGGACAGTAATCTGGGTGGAACACTGAACGGGGTGCTAACTTTATCAATCCTGCAGACTTGCAGTCTGTGGACTGAGGTCTACTCACCTTTGACACTTGTACGTCTTTCTCCATATGTGCAGTAACCAGTTAGAATTAGTGTCTAGTGAGCATCTGGGGCCCAGCAAAGCTCTTTATTATGAAATGCTTGGTCATTTCAGGTAAATGCATTTCAACTCCAATAGCATCCACCTCACCTGCACACAGTTTTATAAGCTCCATAGGAAAACGCTTTCTCAATACAGTGTGGCGCTGTGGATCAGCCACACACGAGTGTTTGGTCACCGTGCCCAGTGATGGCTGTTAACATGAGGTTTCTATAATCCCAGCATTGTCCTGTCGAGCCGTTCAACTGCATTCTCAGGAGTGATGGCGCTTCACCCAATACCTTTGGGATGAGTTGGTGTGAACTGATCATCCAGCATCAGTACCTGACCTCAGTAATGCTCTCATGGCTGAATGCAATCAATTTCTCACAGCAATGTTTCAGATGTAAAGCTTTCCTAAAAGAATAGAGGCTATCTCTGCGGCAATAGGGAAACAAGCTCACCAGTGCTACCCTTAATTTCTGGAGTGATGTTGGATTAGCAGGTGTCTACGAGCGTGTGGCCACTGAGCGTAGTTCTGCTTTGGGCTTAACCCCTTGAGAATCAGCTTGGCTTGTGTAAGCAGTACGCTTAATTGCTCTTACTGGGGATCTATCTGATCTCCTCTCAAGGCTTGCATAAGGAAGTGCCCTTCCACCTACCAACTTGGAACCGGTTCAGAAAGCATCTTGGAGCTGGAGTTCTGTTTTCGGGTCAGTTCCTTTGTTTAGCACGCTCAGATGAAGATCTGTGTAGGAGAGAGAGGAATCTGATCCTGGACCAGGACTTTGGTCTGGGTGTAGGCTGCTTTGTGAACACGCATGAAGGCAACCCGCTGAGGCGCAGCTGTCAAGTGCAGAGTCACTTCACTGGTTTCTCGCAGGTTTTGGAGGAGTCTGTTCTCCGTACACTTTCTGTCCCTGATCTATAACAACTCCATTGTCTGCAGTTTCCTCATTCAGATGCCCCTTGACCTTTTCTCCTTCGACGCTTCCTACCTGCCCATAGCAATCTGCCGTCCACACCCATAAACGGGTCGGGTGACTGACACTCCCGTATCTCGTGTGTGTGTGTGTGTGTGTGTGTGTGTGTGTGTTTGTTTTCATACAGTTTTGAGGCTGTACATGTTCTGGCTTGGTAGTGAAAATAAGTTGCCACCCAGACCGCTCCACGTTTAAATGTTCAGCTTAACATATAATGAAAAACATAAGAAATACAATATTGAATGAGTTGTAGCTGTGCACTAAACTGGTCAGAAAAAGGCATTCTTGATGTGTTAAGCTTATTTTTTTGACTGAAAGCCAGCAAAATACATATTATCATTTTGCATTCAACTGTACGTTACTGTGCATGACTCCACAGGAACTTCAAGTCAATACATTTTTAAAAAATTCTAGTAATCATGTAATAATAAACATGTTTAATGAACATTGTGACTAAATAAAATTAATAAAAAAATACATCCTAAAAAGATTAAATTAGCCAGTCACATGAACAACATATAACCTGCATTATTGTGCTACAAGAACGGTAGGGCAGTCTGGAAGTATTAAACGGTCAGTCGACCTCAGCTGTGGGCAGCGTTTTAAAGAAAGGCCGGTACACACCATTTAAGTCGACTTTTTCAGTCGTGATTACTTCAGGAGTAAGAGTACGTCAGATAGTGGATGCGGTTTGCCCCTGTACAGTATAAATTCAAGGGTGTTTGTTCCTGTAAACAGCTAAGCTGGTAAAAGATGACCTGATTTCCAAGTTAAGGATTAAACGTTTATCTTATATTTCATACAATATTACCTTTTCTTTATCTTTTACAGTTCAAATTGATTAAAAAAACAAGGAAAAGGTTCCAAAGCACATTTTTGGTCACCCAACCTGCATGTTCGGTACATACAGTAAAAGCCTCTTTGTCAGGTGTCACAGCTAGTAAACCTTCTGTAGCCCCATAAGAGTCTTTCCTATTTGATTTTTAGGTTGAGGACTGTGAAGCAAATCTGGAGCTTGCCCCTCTTCAGTCAGTTATGGATTTTGAAGGGTGTTTAGGATCATTATCCTGTTGTAGAAGCCTCTACAGACAGTGTGATGCTTGCTTACTAAACTTGCTGGTATTTAATTGAATCCATTCTTTCCTCTACTGGTGAAATGTTTCTTGTGCCACTAGCTGTAACACAGCATGATCAATCTACCCCGTTCTCTCTGCATCCATTTTTCTAGTGGTGGTAACATCCCTGCCGGATGTGAGTAGTAGGATCCATAGACTGAGAAGAGGTGGTACAGTGCAGGGAATGTCTCGTTCCATGTCTGGAAAATGGCTCCAAAGCAGATGTTAATGATGGGTTAAAATGATGGGTTGTGCCAGAAAAGGCATGCACCAAATCTGGCCCAACTGCTCAATTCTTTGATGTAAGGGCGCCTGAACACTGATTTGGCCTACATCCAGAAACTTGCTCAGTCCAGGCCAAATCCAGTCACCGCTGTTATTGCTGCTTGTGGGGTGTTGCAGGCTGTTAGGTATGTTTCAGTCACAGGGCCGTTGTTTGTTTTGTCCAGTGAGCGTATTTCTTTATAGTGTTCAAAAAGTTCTATTTTACAGTCATTAATCCACATGACCTGCATCCACATGCATCAAGCTTATTTACATGTTCCTTTGCAAACATCCGCCACTGGATTTTGTGATGAGGACGCAAGATTATTTTTGTACAGGTGTTACTGTACAGTAGAACAGTGTACTACCACTCCAGGTCTGCTAGATCATCCTAAAGGCCTTCCGCGGTCAAACGGGGGCTTTGATGTGCCTTTCTAGCAGTCATATGAGTCATATGAGCCGTTCTTGGTTCCCTTTCTTGGCCGCAATTTCATAATTATGTTGTCAACTGAGCAAACAGCTACCTGGTGTTATAGCTGATGGTTTGGACAAGGCCTCAGGAGTTTTATAGAGTTTTCTTGTGGTATCAATTTTTTTAAAGGTACTCCTTTCCTATTTTGCTCAACCAAAAATTACACAAACCCAAACTAATATACTCATTTTGATTAAAATGTTAAAAAGAATGTTTAATAACTTCATACTCTACACACTGTGTGTGTATGTGTGTGTGCGGCATAACTGTGTGCGTGTGTCTCCATTTGCAGGTTGTATGTTGGACCGGGTGTTAGGTAGCTGTGTCAGAGCTGGAAAGGAAAAACATTCTCTGACTTGTGCTGTAACTAAGACTAAGTCAGGATAAAGTTGTGTTTCAGCAGTTAGATATTGAGAAAGCTACTTGATATTAATTAATAACCCACAAATTGCACATTTTGCTCCGTGAAAATAACAGCCTCTACATACAGGGGTTGGACAATGAAACTGAAACACCTGGTTTTAGACCACAGTCATTTATTAGTATGGTGTAGGGCCTCCTTTGGCGGCCAATACAGCATCAGTTGGTCTTGGGAATGACATATACTGCGTCCTGCACAGTGGTCAGAGGGATGTTAAGCCATTCTTCTTGCAGGATAGTGGCCAGGTCACTACGTGATGCTGGTGGAGGTTCGTCCTTCTTGGTGGTATGCTGACATTACCCTGGATACCGTGGCTCTTGATACATCACAAAGACTTGCTGTCTTGGTCACAGATGCGCCAGCAAGACGTGCACCAACACTGTGTCCTCTTTTGAACTCTGGTATGTCGCCCATAATGTTGTGTGCATTGCAGTATTTTGAGCAGAACTGTGCTCTTACCTGCTAACTGAACCTTCACACTCTGCTCTTACTGGTGCAATGTGCAATTAATGAAGATTGGCCACCAGGCTGGTCCAATTTAGCCATGAGACCTCCCACACTAAAATGACAGGTGTTTCAGTTTCATTGTCCAACCCCTGTATAAATAAATAAATATATATTTAGTGCACAAAATCTGTGCGTTTGCTGAGTTTGAAATATTAGTAAAAAATTAACCGTAATGTATTTTTTATTTATATATAACATTTGTCCACCGTTCACTGTAAATAAACAGTAATTGTGTTATGTGCAGATCTGTGGAGGACGTATTTGCTTATTTTCAGAGAGCCCAGAAGTCTGGCTGGCTGTTAGAGTTTTCAGGTTATTTTTGCCAGATGATATTTTATGTTTTTAGACTATTGTTGTGTCTTTTTATCCTTTACATCATTGTCTGCTCGTCTCTCTGCTCGCCCACCTGCAGACGAGCAGACAATGATGTAGACATAATCTCAACGCACATAATTTCAGCTTTTATAATTGCCCCTATAATGAACTGATGGCATGAAACGTGTTTGGGCAGACGAGTCAGCCCACTGCTCTGGCGTTTTGGTAGTTATGGTCCCCTGAAGTGGATTCCTTTTGCTTCATGTTCGAGAGCGTCATGTCATAATCCTCTCCGTGTGTAATAGGATGTGCGTGCGTGAGTGTGTGCGTGTGTTACAGCAGTCTTTTTCTCAAACACACTCTTCCTTTTTCCTCTCTTCCTGTGCTGACACTGCGTGCAGACAGAGACAGAGAGTGAGGGAGACAGGAAAGGCTGAGGGAAGAACAGTTTGAAGCAGAGAGAGAGAGAGCGAGAGACAGGAGAGTGATTGACAGCTGTCTAAGAAAGCAACAAAGTGCCAACCCTGTCTGCACGGTGGCAGCCGACTCTAACATCTCATCTAACACCCTCATTCTCTCATTCACTCTCTCATGCACGCCCTCACTCAGTCTCTCACACGTCTATGCAAACGCTCACTCCCTCAAGCACACCCTCCCTCACTCACTCACTCACTCACTGATTTACACCCACCCTCACTCTCTCATGCACACTCACTCAGCCACTCGCACATTTATGCACACCCTCACTCTCTCATGCACACCCCCACTCTTCTATGCACACTCTCACTCAGCCACTCACACATTATGCACACCCTCACTCTCTCATGCACACCCCCACTCTCCCATGCACACACTCACTCAGCCACTCACACATTTATGCACACCCTCACTCTCTCATGCACACCCCCACTCTCCGATGCACACACACACTCAGCCACTCACACATTTATGCACACCCTCACTCTCTCATGCACACCCCCACTCTCTCATGCACACCCCCACTCTCCCATGCACACACTCACTCAGCCACTCACACGTTTATGCACACCCTCACTCTCTCATGCACACCCCCACTCTCCCATGCACACACACACTCAGCCACTCACACGTTTATGCACACCCTCACTCTCTCATGCACACCCCCACTCTCCCATGCACACTCTCACTGTCACTCACTCACAGATTTATGCCCACCCTTACTCTCTCATGTACACTCACTCAGCCACTCACACATTTATGCACACCCTCACTCTTTCATGCACACCCCCACTCTCCCATGCACACACACACTCAGCCACTCACTTACAGATTTATGCACACCCTCACTCTCCAATGTGCACACTCACTCAGTCTGTCACACATTTATGCACCACCCAACTCACTCGCACATACCCTTACTCACTCTCACCCTCACTCTCACATGCACGCTCACCTACCCACACTCTCACTCACCCACTGTTTGTTTTTATACCGTGTCAGGTTGTGCAGTTATGCATACAACACCACTCTAATAATACCTGCTCTATGGTGGTCCTGCGAGGGTCCTGACCATTGAATAAACAGAGTGGGATAGATTAGATAGGGAGTGAGTGCACCTGAGACATTTTTGGCCTGAAAGTACATGAAAACAAACTCACTCAAACACACACACCATCTCATTTTGCACGCTCACAGCAGACACACACGTGATTTGTGGCCACAGTCTGTCTGAAGTGCATCAGCGGGGGTTGGAGGGAAGAATCATCAGTGAGCAGACACTGTACTTTAATATCAAGAAGATGATAAATATCAAATCCTGTTTTGTAAACACTTTTAATGTGAGACTTGTATAACTATCTCTGCACAGTAGCAGAGGATGCTCTTCCATCTTGTAGATCACTGCATGCCATCACATGCTATATTTAGCATTCGGACTCCAGTGATGCAATCAAAGGCTGGGATCAGTGGGCTCTTGGGATCTGTCTCTTCCTCGGTTATTTGCTAATTTGGATATCTGTGTGAACTAGACATTCCCGGAATGTTGCGGTGACGTTAATCGGCCGACGCCGAGTTGGGGAGCTAGTGCTGAGAATGAGTGGGCCTTATTTTCAGACGGATAAGATCAGTGACAGATTATAGCTCTCATTTCCTGGGTAGTCACGTCCTGACATTAAAATCTTTCTACAGAATAGGCTGCCTTTTATTGTCCGTGTGTTTAGGGGTCCTGAGAACATTACAGATGGCTGTTTAGGTTTTCCTTGTAGCTTGTATCCGACTGACATGCTGCTCACGTGTACTCACATGACTGTCGAGCTTCTTACGACATTACTTTCTGTTCCTCAGAAACACTTGGTGAAGGGGTTAGCGGAGCCTTCAGTTCTCGTCAGCGGTGCTTTGGTCGTGTGTAGCTGAGTACTTTTATAGCCAGTGAGCAACATGGGGTATTACTGTTTACAGTGCTAATCAGAATCAGCCAGGTAATCTGACAAATAATTTAATATATCTGAGTTAAAAAAAAAACTAGCATGCAAACTAGCATATTAAACCGTAGCAAGCCATTAAATAGACTTTAAGATCCTAAAAAAAAAAAAAAACAGGCTTCTTTGAAATATTTACAGTGCAAACGAACCCCTGTCCAAATCATATATTGAATTTTAAGTGAATAGACATGAGTAGAATAGGTGCACCAAACTATTTCAAACATGTTTGTTAAAATTGTGGGCACCGGTCCAGTTGTAACATTTCAGAACTTTATCTGTTCTGCCTTAGTAGGCTTGTTAGGACTGGTTGGCCAGGTCGAGACTGGGCGTTAGGAATTTTCCAGACCCGTAATAAATTCTCGGACTCTTCAAACCTTGTGCTTACAATCAATAACCATGAGCTGCTTTAAGTAGCTGTTTGAGAATCTGAAAATCCCTACAAAGCAGGGGGTGCCCACAAAATGATCATTGCCCAAATTGTTGTGAGGAAGAGGCAGTTAAGAGGAGCTGTGGAAGTGGAGGTAAGATCCAGGTAAAATCCCTCTCAGATAGAACTGCTTGTAGGTGGTCCAGAAATGCAAAGCAAAACCCCCACATGACAGTGAAGGACCCGCAGTCTTGGTGCTCCATTCTGCTTCACAGTGTTTCTGTATTGGAGGAGTAGAAAATCTGAAAATCTGGTCTGGAAAGTTAACATCTGTATGTACTCAAGTACTTAAAACATCATCTAGATAAGTCAGGTGCATATTGGACTCAAGTACTTTGAAGAGAAAGGAGCAGCATTTGAAAAGAACACCTCGGCTGTTAAGCATAGGGGTGATTTGATATGCACTGGGGTTGCATGACTGCCACTGGCACAGGAAAGGAGGATTTGATATATACATTGATATATACATTATCACTGTGTAAACTGGGGATTTATAGACCGAACAGAGTAATCAGGTAATCATGACAGCACTAAGAAAGATGAACAAGTGTGCAAGTGTTTGGATTGGTGTGGATGTCTAGGAAACGCAGTCAGGGCGCATTCTGAATGGCAGAGCGTGTAGTGCTGGAGGGGGCAGGGAAGTGTGTGTGTGTGTGTGTGTGTGTGAGAGAGAGAGAGAGAGATGAGGGAGAAGAAAGACCAACATTGTTTTAACCAGAGCTAGAGATGAGTCAGCAAGATTTGGCTTGTGGAAACTGGCTTGTGTATGTGCTCGGACGTGCGCGTGACCCGTTCGTGCACGTCTTTGCATCGGTTCACATCAGCAGTTACTTACAAATGGCTGACTCATATCTGCTTTACAAAAGGCTGTGTGTGTGTGTGTGTGTGTGTGTGTGTGTGTGTGTGTGTGTGTGTGTGTGTGTGTGTGTGTGTGTGTGTGTGTGTGTGTGTGTGTGTGTGTGAGCTCAGATGAAGTAATGACCGTCATAGTCAGAATCAGATTTGCACTGGCCCAGCGGTTTGTCACACTCAGCTCAACACCAGTGCTGTCAGGACGTTGCCTCATACCCAATATGCCACATGCCGGGCATCGTCTACCACCTGAACCTTCTTCACCACAGCCAGTCGTGCCCTTCTATCCATACCTGAAAGGCTGTACAATAGATTGTTTATTTATCGTTAGTGCAATATCGACCTATAAATAATAAATCTCATCAAAAAATTTATATTGATTCCCAGTAACGGTTCATTATTGCCCAAATGGCAAAGAATTCATAGCCCAGTGATGCCATGGTCATCCCTAGTCTGCTGTTGCAGCCCATACGCCTTATGGTTTGGCATGTTGTGCATTCTAAGACCTTTTCTGCTCACCACAATGGCATAGAGTGCCTGTCAGAGTTCATGATCTCTTTCTGTTAGCCTGAAGCAGTCTGTCCATTCTCCGTCGATCTCTATTATCAACAAGGTCCGCGGAGTTGGGGATCAGCACTTACAGAAATGCTCAAACCGGCCCCATCTGGCAGCAGCAGTCATGCTACACTCAAAAACCCTGAGGTGGTTGAAGTGAGCATTGCCTAAAGCTGTTGGCCTGTGTCTTCATGACTTTATGCGCTGCACTGCAGCCATATGATTGGCTGGTTAGATAATTGCTGGGATATGTAGGTGCTCCTAATAAAGTGCCAGGTAAAGGTACAGAACAGAATCTGGAGCCAAGCATCAGTTAAAGGGGTATCAGGCCCACCAGAATTGAAGCTGAGGTGAAGTGTGTGATCCAGGATTAAGCATCCAGCATCAGTGCCTGACAAAACATCATATGGATGCAGTCAAATCCCCACAGCAATGTTCAAACTTAGTGTGGACTGATATGGATTCAGTCAAATCCTCACAGCAATGTTACAATATGTAGTGTAGGTTTGTTGTTGTTGTTAGCGGTGCTTGTGATTCTTCTGACCAATAGGCATATGTGTTTAGTATTTGATTAATGCTGATCTGGATGCAATCAAATCCTCACACAACTCTCTCTCTCTCGCTCTCGCTCTCTCGCTCTCGCTCTCTCTGTCTGTCTCTCTCTGTCTCTCTCTCGCCCCCCCCCCCACACACTGCTCTCGCTCTCTCTCTTGCTTTCTCTCTTGCTCTTTCTCCTCCCCCCCTCTCTCTCTCGCGCTCTCTCTCTCTCTGTGTCTCTCTCTCTCTCTCTCTCTCTCATTATTTTTGCACCACAGGCATGCAGTTAGCAGGCTTGTTAAGGCATGAGCTAATTGTTGCACAAGCAAAACAACAGTTACAGTGAAGGCCAGTAGCTCCAGAAGACAGTACGTGTCCTCTGATAGATCACGCTGATAGATCACGCTGATAGATCACTCTTTAAGCCGCTGTGTAGTTTACATGCTGCAGCCAATCACAGTTGTCTCGTTAATGAGTTAACTGTGCTTTGTAATATAAGGACTTGTCTTTGGTGGGGTGGGGGGTATTCAGTAAACGTTAAGTCCTGCCCACTTTTCACAAAGCTCAGTTTTGTCTCTTCTTCATCCTTTCCAGTGAGAAAATAAGCCTCTCGTTGTTTCCTCGTCTGTCAGATTGGTTATGAGTTTCTCTCTCTTAGATCAAAGTAACACTGAGCTTCTTTTCAGAGCTTTAATG
>JAMWET010005503.1:330000-332500 GCA_024036415.1 Prochilodus magdalenae
GTTTCTGTGTAAATTTCAAGGCACTTCTACTCTGCTGTGGCTTTCTGTGGTCTCGATATGACTAATTTAAAGTAGTAATAGCAAATTACTGAGGTGAGTGCTAGGAGACTGATCAGACCCTAGATCAGACCCTAGACTGCAGTATCTATCATCACTGTCCAATGAAAAACATGTACAGGGGTTGGACAATGAAACTGAAACACCTGTCATTTTAGTGTGGGAGGTCTCATGGCTAAATTGGACCAGCCTGGTGGCCAATCTTCATTAATTGCACATTGCACCAGTAAGAGCAGAGTGTGAAGGTTCAGTTAGCAGGTAAGAGCACAGTTCTGCTCAAAATACTGCAATGCACACAAGCATTTATGGGGACATATACCAGAGTTCAAAAGAGGACAAACATTGTTGGTGCACGTCTTGCTGGCGCATCTGTGACAAAGACAGCAAGTCTTTGTTATGTATCAAGAGACACGGTATCCAGGGTAATGATAGCATACCACAAAGAATGATGAACAACATCCAACAGGATTAACTGTGGACGCAAGAGGAAGCTGTCTGAAAGGGATGTTCGGGTGCTAACCCGGATTGTATCCAAAAAACATAAAACCACGGCTGCCCAAATGATGCTGTATTGGCCGCAAAAGGAGGCCCTACACCATACTAATAAATGATTGTGGTCTAAAACCAGGTGTTTCAGTTTCATTGTCCAACCCCTGTATCTCCATTTATGTTGATTTTTACTTTTATTTTTTTACTTTTTTTATTTTTTTTTATTTTTACATTTGATCACATGAGTGGCTGTTTACACTGTGTGGAGATTTCCTGAAGAATGAACCAACAGAAATTGCCCAAAACCTTGAAAGGACGTCCGGTTCCATTGACTTCCATTCAAATTAAATGAGGTTTTTGGCCTCTGCTGTAAAGTTGCCATTTTGGAGATACCGTTTTTTCTTTGGACAGCGGTGCCATGCTAAGGTACAGAAACTAAGGTCTTTAATGGTTCCTTAGTGAAACAATGGTTTTATACAGAACCACGCTCATCTCTTTATCCTACTGGGTCACTCTGGGGGTTCTGGAGCCTAACCCAGCACTCGTTGGGCAGAAAGCAGGAAACACCCTGGACAGGTCAGCAGTTATTCGCAGGGGAGACGCACAGATTCACACCTGGGTTCACTCCAAGCAGAAGGGACAACCTATCTGGGATTCAAACCCAGACCCTTCTTCCCCTGAGGCCACAGCACTACCTACTGTGCCCCCCAGCCGCCCTCTATAGAACCACATTCTTAAATGGTTCTGTGCATGGTGAATAGGTGTCTTCAGATTGATGGGTAATGTGTAGTATATGATTCTATGTAGCACCAAAAAGGGTTCTTCTATTGTTAAAGCTTGGCATCATAACAGTAGAACATCAGTAGAACTTTGGTGACCTGTTTCACCATGCAGAGAGTCAGGTAAGCATGAAATAGTTCAATATAGAATTCATCATTCTACATACTACCATCAACTTTGCTGAAGAACCCTTGAGGAACCATCTTCATTAGGAGCATATACAATCTATAGCTTGAAAACTTGATTCACTAGAACCCTGGCATCCGGCGACAGCACGTTCACTCGCGTTAACGTCGGGAATGGTGTTTATTGTAATATGTTGGAAGCTGCAGAGGCATTGCTGAAGGCAGGGTTGGTGGGTGTGGTTGTTCTGGTGGAGGTCGAAGATATGAGAGGAATAAACTGCTTGCCTTTTTGGAAAGCAAAATATACCAAAACAGCAGAGACTTCATCTTTCACTGTGTCTTTAATGGAGCCTACAGTGGCGAGGTTTGTTTACTCGGTCTCTTTCACGCTTGCATACATACAAAGCCACAGCTTGTTTTTCTTGCATAATCACTTGCAACACTCAATGACATACTTCATTTACTCAGTCATCTCGAACAGACACCATGTCCACACGCCTCCGTGCACAAAGAATCTCGAACAATGGTGCAAATTGCGGCGTCATACTTCCTTAAAAGCCCTCAGCAATGACAGGGCACGTTTTGCTGTTGACTGTCTGGTGGAACTCACCTTTGGCCCAGATCTTCAGTGTTTTCGTTATATATGGTTTTCATGGTGATGGTTGGAGTTTAAGCTGTGAAGTTAAAAGGAAAGGTTAACCTTTACTGTGTTTCTACAGATCAGCTGATTTCTCTTAATCTTTTATAGCCTGAGTAGCTCATGTAGGTAATTAGTGTCCTGACCCTGTGTTCCTGTGCTTGTTACTGAATGATGTTTATGATCTGTGCTTTGAGAACCCTGCCCAGTCATTTACACCATTGTGTCTTTTTCACCCCAGCTGACAATCGTACCAGGAAGAAAGTGGCGCCCAATAAGAACAAGCGAGATTTCTCTGCTTTCAAGCAGGAGAGCGAATCGAAAGTCAAGATTTCTCCTCAGCTGCTGCTGGCTGCCCACCGCTTCCTGGCCACAGGTACGCAACTAATCACATTAGTTATGCTCACAGTGG
>JAMWET010005503.1:337500-345000 GCA_024036415.1 Prochilodus magdalenae
AAGTCATTGTATTGTACAAACCCAGTAACCAAACAAGTATTGAGCCTTACGTTATAGAAAAGCCTTCAGCGTAGAGCAGTGTTTCTCTGCCCCGGTCTTGGGGCACCTTACCCTGCACATTGTAATGGATTCCCTGCTCCCAAACACACCTCATTCAACTCATCCGCTCGTTAAGAAACACTGGTGAGGAGCACTGGGGGCTTTTAAGTTGCGGTTTCCGGGTTGTTGAAAGTGGTGTGCAGCAGGTAGTTTCTTGTTTGATGTGTGTGTCATAGGTGTTACCCAGTCAGGAGCCATACGTATATGAACCTTACAATAAAACCTCAACTGTATCCACACAAAATAATATATAATATAATATACATATAGTATAATATATAGTATAATATATAGTATAATATATATATATATATATATATATATATATATATAGTATAATATATAATATGTATAATATATAATATATATATATATATATATATATATATATATATGATATAATATATATATAATATAATATATATATAATATAATATATATATATAATATAATATATAGTATAATATAATATATAATATAATATAATATAATGTAATATAATATAATATGCCCTCATCATCAAAACAATTGTTGCACTCAACATATTGAGCTACACATACGAACTTGGTGTCTCTCAGTATGCTGCCATGTCGCCATGTTTGCTAACACACCATACCACACGTCTCGGTATGGAGTTGTAGAGGTTCCTAATGGTGTCCTGTGATAATCCATCCCATCCAGGTTGAATATTCCCACACAGTTCCTGCAGATTGTGCGGTAGGGGTGAAGTGACACCAGGCCTTCTGGTCTGAGAATGACCTGCTGCCATTCTGAGTCACTTCGTGACAATCTGCTATGACACCATTGCAGTCTTTGCCGACGTTGGCGTGGTGTTCAGGGCAGTCATCAGGTACAGCCATAAAGCCTGTCCTTACATTGCAGGTGCGGCAGAGTGTGAAACTAGAATCATTCTTGTCTCAAGATGTCAACCCTACCCAACACTTTCATTCCTGTCCATTGATTGCTTCTGGGTGCAGCTATTTGTGCAACTGTTTTTTGATGATGATTGTATATACGCTGCCTCGTCGAAAAAAGGTCCCACACACTAATATTTTGTTGGACCGCCTTTAGTTTTGATCACGGCACATGCATTCGCTGTGGCATCGTTTCCACAAGCTTCTGCAGTGTCACAGCATTTATTTCTGTCCAGGGTTGCGTTCATTTTTCCCCCTAGATCTTGTATCTGCGATGAGAGATTTGGACCACTGCGCAAAGTCTTCTCCAGCACATCCCAAAGATTGTCAGTGGGGTTCAGGTCTGGACTCTGTGGTGGCCAATCCATGTGTGAGAATGATGTCTCATGCTCCCTGAACCACTCTTTCACTATTTGAGCCCAATGAATCTCGGAATCTTGGAATATGCCCATGCCATCAGGGAAGAAGAAATTCCATTGAAGGAATAACCAGGTGGTTCAGTATGTTCAGGTAGTCAGCTGACCTCATTCTTTGGCCACATAACATTGTTGAACCTCAACCTGACCACCTACAACAACCCCAGATCATAGCACTGCCCCCACAGGCTTGTACGGTAGCCACTAGGCATGATGGGTGCAACACCTCAGCCTCCTCTCTTCTTACCCTGATGCGCCCATCGCTCTAGAACAGGGGAAATCTGGACTCATCAGAACACATGACCTTCTCCCATTGCTCCAGAGTCCACTCTTTCTGCTCCCCAGCTAATCGAAGCCGTGTTTAGCCAGTTTGAGCCAGCTAGCCTCACTGAGAAGTGGTTTTCTTAAGGCTACACAGCTGTTTAGTCCCAATCCCTTGAGTTCCCTTCCCAGTGTGCGTGTGGAAATTCTAGCGTTGTTTTTTTACGTTTTGATTTCAATGTTAAGTAATCACCAAGCACAATGATTCCAGATTTTTTTCCAGCAACATTCCTTCCTCGAAGATGATGCTTCCCCACCGTCCTTCCGCTTTTTAATGCAATGGACAGTTCTTAACCCGACTTAAGTCATTTCAGCATCTTCTTAGATGCCTTCTCTGCTTGGTGCATGCCGTTAATCTGACCCTTTTGAAACAGATTAGCATCTTTTCCACCACCACAGGATGCACCTTTCAGCATGGTTGTTTAACAAATCAGAAGCTACTCACTTCATCAGTTAGGGTTAAATAACTCGTTGCCAGCTGAAACATGACATAATCACCCATGCAGTAATTATCCAATGAGAAGCTTTTACCTATTTGCTTAGTTACATCCAGGTGGCGACCTTGTTTTTGGCCAGGCAGTGTGTATATATAGTAGAATATACAATACAATATGAAATACATACAGGGGTTGGACAATGAAACTGAAACACCTGTCATTTTAGTGTGGGAGGTCTCATGGCTAAATTGGACCAGCCTGGTGGCCAATCTTCATTAATTGCACATTGCACCAGTAAGAGCAGAGTGTGAAGGTTCAGTTAGCAGGTAAGAGCACAGTTCTGCTCAAAATACTGCAATGCACACAACATTATGGGTGACATACCAGAGTTCAAAAGAGGACAAACTGTTGGTGCACGTCTTGCTGGCGCATCTGTGACCAAGACAGCAAGTCTTTGTGATGTATCAAGAGCCACGGTATCCAGGGTAATGTCAGCATACCACCAAGAAGGACGAACCTCCACCAGCATCACGTAGTGACCTGGCCACTATCCTGCAAGAAGAATGGCTTAAACTCCCTCTGACCACTGTGCAGGACGCAGTATATGTCATTCCCAAGACCAACTGACGCTGTATTGGCCGCAAAAGGAGGCCCTACACCATACTAATAAATGACTGTGGTCTAAAACCAGGTGTTTCAGTTTCATTGTCCAACCCCTGTATATAATAATCATATATTTTCTAAGCAGTTTGTCATGCGGTGTCAAACGCCATGTACGCACTCTTACTTGCGAATACTTGCCTGCATTTTGCTTGATGTTGGTTTGTGGCTATAAGCTTCCCTTACTTGTTAGGCCTCAAACCTCCACTGAAAAAACCAAATAAACAAACTTTAGTCAAACTTTAGATGCCTCTCTGCTGATCGTCTACATTTGGGGTAAATTAATTCAATTTCTCCCAGCTGTTTCTTTAACAGCTCTGCAGGCAGAAGGAGTTGCAGGGAGAGTCATATGGTGCAGGCCTCAGGACTCCGTGTGAGCCTGTAGGATGTGTTTGCCCTCTCTCACTGAGTCCCAGACTGCCTTGGCAGAGACGGGGGGCAGTTCCGCTGTTAAATGCCTCGCGGTAGGTACAGAGCAGCTGTGCTCCAGCCGATTATCGCTAATAAATAAGTCAGAAAGTGTCCTGCCGTAAGTGTGATGTGCTCTTGTGGGCACTCCAACAGCTCCTTCCCAATTTAGGGGTTCTCTTAGTTCCCCCTTCATTCTATAGGTTTGGAAAAGGGTTCTTTGCTGTAAAGAACATTTCACAGAACAGAAAAATGGTCCACTTGGTCACTTGGAATAAACATATTACACTGAAAGTTAGGGTGATTTTTCCTGCATGTACAAATTTACCATTTAGAAATATGGAAATATATATATATATATAGATAGATAGATATGTGTGTGTGTGTGTGTGTGTGTATATATATATATATATATATATATATATATATATATATATATATATATATATTGACATCATAGAAACAAAGAATTCAAAACAGTTGAAGTCATTGGAAACAGACCCCACCCCCCAAACTCACTTTGGTCTATTCCTTTTGGGACATCTGTCATCACTGCCACCAGCATTAGCCTTTCAGTGTTATATTTCAGAATTATATATTTCAGAATTATATTTGTAAAGCTTGTGTGTAAACTTGTAAAGCTTGTGTGGTATGTAATATATTATTGTCAAATATCATATAATACAATATAATATAATATCCCTTAAAATTTAAATTACTGTTAATAAGAGTCTTATATTTGTACGTAAGCTCTGTTTTGATGGACTGCCCTGTATTACACTTCTGCATACGAAATAATTGGATTAGATAAGTGGCTTCCATAACGTCACAGAAACCAAAAATTCAAAACAGGTTAGTTTCCATATATGGACTGAACAGTAAACAGTATACTTTGAAACCTAAACAGTTCTACATGTTACTTTAAACTCCTCTATTTCAGGAAAGCAAATACATACAAACACAAATATGTTTTTTCCATGATACGAGCCCTTTAACCTCGGTGACTGGAGAGGAAAAAATGCTTTCCTGTTTTGGTGTTGTGTGTTTTTTTTTTTTTGTGGTTTTCTTTCAGGATTTTTCATAATGAAATGTACCAGAAACACAGACAGAGATATTCTACCTTGGGGACTGTGATGTCAATACTGGCCTATAAATACTCATTAGCCACCAAACCCCATCCCCCTAAGTGGTGTTAGTGGTCTGCTCTTAAGCTGGGGAGGGGGAGTAAATTATAGACCTCACAGATGGAGTGTTCCATGTAGTCTCTGGAAGAGGGGGCTGGGCTGTTTACATGTAAACATTCCAGAGCCAGACACCCCACAACAGGCTAATAACAAGGTTGCAAAGCCTGAAGTCCCTTCACCTCAATTCTGCTTAAAGTGTAAACAGGTCTGACCTCAGCAGGGGGACGGAGATTCACACGTGTACGTGGTTTGCGTGCGGATGCGTCGGTCCTCATGCGTAAGGAACGTTAATGCCTGCCTTGAGCCGGGCCCTCCTCCTGTTGATCATTTACTCTGCGGGGTGAAGTCATTGTCAAGCTATAAGGTGACGCCCTGATAGGACTCAATCGCTGCTTATCTCTCTTTGGGGTACAGTACTGCTGATGTGTGTTGTAGAAGCTGCATAGTGTTACTGGGCATGTTGAGCAATGCTAATTAGGGATGATTTGAGAGTTATGGCTCTGCACGGTTATTAGGAGGCGTAATACCCCTTCATTTTTCTGGTCTGACTTTCTTAAAGCCCCCTGGGAGAAGAAAGACAATTAGCGGGGACACTTGCTGTTTTCTAAGTGACCTTCATGAAAGATTAATGGACTTTTTTTGTGGACTAGGCCTGCCATGATTGAACTCAACATGAAATACATAAACTGATTAGAATCTGATCCTCTGCTTATTAGTGCCTATGCTAATGCATATCCTTACTTGCATGATGCATTTGCACGGTTCACCATATAGTGTTTATGTATATAGGTTATTTAAAGATTTCCTCATTTATCATGTATGTTTTCATTTTGAAAGGCTGTGCATGGTTTATTATCCTTTGGATTGTTCATATTTATAGGTCGGCCTTATTTCTAAATCCCTAATTACAAAATTGACCATCAAAATAATTGCTAGCTTACTGATATGATCAACAGTGGCCGCCCTAAGATGGACTGAAGGAAAGAGGCCTGTAATAGTATCTCTTCACAAGTCATAGTCTAGTAAAAAGCTTGGGAAGAAGACCCCCATGAGCTTCTTTACACCCCCCCCCCTCAATCCTGGTTTACTTTGTGCCTACGAAGCCCCTCTTCAAAAGCAAAAATGCATTTTGTAGTCGAACGAAAATAGCAGCGGGAGAAAATTGATCCCGGCTGATGTTTATTTTGGGCTGTGCCGAGTTTAATACTTCCTCTGGCTGATGCGCTGATACCCTGAATGAGAGAGCCTGCTGTAATCAAGCACCCGAGATGGACTAAACTGTCTGTAATTACCGCTTTCCTGAAACACTTATCTGGATAACTGTTTATTTCCACTGTTATTCATTTTAAGTGTATATTTATGTGTTGGTTTGAGAGAGTAGAAAGGGAGAATGTAGGAGGAAGGGAAAATGAATAACAGACTTGGTGGGGTGGGTGAGAAAGGAGCTAAATGAATGGGCAAGAAGTGAAATGAAAGACAAAGCAAGGATGATGGAGGGGGTGACCTGTACACAAAGGAGATTTTACATCATCTGCTGAGCTTGGACAATCTATAAAGGGAACCCTGACTGTTAGGACATACAGGCCCCTAGATGGTGTCAAGGTCGATTATCTTTCACATCTGTTGCATGAACCAATTAGCATAGACCTATTTATTATTAAAAATAGACCCAATCAATGTATAAGTAGTCTGCCATTTTTGGTGCTGAATCAAATGGTTGCTCTCTCTCCTCCACTGAAGGAGAAACAGTGAGCTGAATATCTGGTTTAGCTCCAGTGTACGCTCACAAATAACATTTACATTTAGCTGACGCTCTTATCCAGAGCGACTTACAAGGTTTACGACTTGCAGGTGGGCCAATGTGGTGTTAGGAGTCTTGCCCAAGGACTCTTATTAGTGTAGCACAGCATAGTCACCTAGACCGGGATTTGAACCCCAGTCTCCCACGTCTAGAGATGGCACTCTGGGTAGTGGTGTTACCCGCTGAGCTACACCAATAACGGCTGTGATTGGATTTGGAATGGACTCGGCAAGTTTCTAGATGAAGCCCACATCAATGTTCAGACACTTCCACACATAAAGGAATTGGTCAGTTGGGCCAGATTAGGTGGATGCCTTCGCTGGCGTTTCTCTGGTTGTTCCAGGTAGTCCCACAGATTTTCACATTGATTTAATCTGGGGAATTTTGCAGGCCAGTCCAGGTTTGGGAATGCTCCTGAATGTTCATCATGCTAGTCAGTTACTTTTGCAGCCCTGGAATGTGAATGTATTCTGGTAAAGCCCACAGATAGAATTCTGAACACTGAAACGGAGCATCGGTTCCTCTAACCGTCAGTGTTCGCTCTGAGGCAGTGGTAGCAAAAATCCCATACAGCAGTAGCAGTGTGTAACTCAGTATTGTACAAGCACAGTACTATGTGGATGGTTGTAGATAGCTCAATTACCTCATGAGCAGAGAGGAGGGAGGAGGGAGCTGGAGGATAAAAGAACAGAGGAAGATGAGTGGAGGGCTGAGGAGCTTAGCAGCAGCAGCTCACAGCGGTGCTTCTCAGGAGTTTTAATAACCTCTCACACTGACCTTTACTGGCATTCAGATGGAGAGAGGGAGAGAGAGAGAGAGTGAAAAATGGGAAAAGAGAGCAAGGGACGAGAAGAAAGAGAGAGGGAAAGAGAGTCAGCAAAGATGGAAAAAATAAAAGGTGAAGAAAATGAGAGAGATGGAAGAGAAAGAGATGAAGGAGAGAGAAGTGGTGGTGACAAGAAAAAGGTAGGGAGATGGAACAGGACAAACAGAAAAGAGAAAGAAGAGCATAAAGGAGAGAGGGAGAGGTAGAAAAGAGGAAAGGAGAAAGGAAAAAATAAAGGAAGAGAGAAGATGGACAGACAAATAATGGAAAGAAAGGCATGAGAGAGGAGGAATAGAGTGAAAGCAGAGAGAAGATGGACAGGAAAAATTGAGACAAATGATAAACAGAGGGATACAAGACAGAAAGAGAAGAGTGGGGAAGGTATGAGAAGAAAGGACAAAGTGAGCAAGAGGAATAAATGAAATAAAGGAGAA
>JAMWET010005504.1:0-170000 GCA_024036415.1 Prochilodus magdalenae
ATTACATTTGTGTAGGTCCCAGTTTTCCTGACACTTGTCTAAAGATTTTAGATTTGGCTTACAGAACTGACAATTGATATCAAATGAGCCAAACCCAAGACAAGGAAAAATACTCAAGTTGAACATTGAAAAGATGGGACAGACTGCAAGATTAAAGGACAGCACACAGAACTCTGGATTCAGACATCAGGCATTGTTCAGAGAACATGGAAGACAAAACCCAGTATCTGACATTAGTACAATAAAGTACTTGCTAGAACATCTGTAACAATCAAAATCACAAAGCAACATTACTAAGGCTTCATGAGAACTCCATCACAAGGCCGTTATCAGTCATAATGCTGTAATAACACGTAATGCTCAGCGATAGTGAAGCAGCCCAAAGAGAATACTTGCTTTAGAAAATTACGCATGTACGTATATTTTAAAATTTTGTAGCCAAGTTTCACACAGAGGTCGTTGTCTGTGGACAACAGCACCTAAACCACTGACAACACCTAGCTATGCAAGCTTTGACACCAACACCAGCCATATGATGGAGGGATCAGCATGAGTAACCGTCAATTTCATACCAGTTAATCAAATCAAACATCACTAATGTCTTCAAGAGCACCAAAAATCCAGTCAAACTGAATACAAATAAACCCATATTGCAGGCCAATCACAGCAATATTCACCAATCTGTTTGTTCATAGCTTACAATATAGCGGGAGGAATACACAAAGGAGGCAGCACTTCCATCCAGTACTGCGTGTGTTAATGCTATTTGTTAAAAGAGTCCAGCGGAAAAGTTGTATCATTTGACTGATTCAGTTCATAGAGTAGTGAACCATTATGAGCACCAGAGAAAGTTTCTGTCACAGCAGCCAGTTGTGGAATGAACCTGAAATGTGGTCTTAGAGACTTGAAAGGGAGCCACTGACTTGTGTGCAGTAAGAGTTTGTGTGTAAGAGCACAACATTGAAGGAGCCCCTTTTCCTGTAACTTGTAATGTGAAGTTCATAAAGTGAAGGAAATCCCCATATGCACTGTCCAAAGTACCTGGTAGGAAAAGCCTAGCATAACTATATGGTACACGAACTACTTGTTTTTGCTTGAACTGACCCATGCTCTGACCTCAAGTGCACTCTGCCATAGGGAATGTCGAAGGCTGGACACGCTTTTTCCAACAGGCAGCCTAATAATCTAATGAAAAATGTGGTTTCTGTCTATGCCTGCATTAAGTGTGTTTTTAGGGATAATCTACAGATTTCCACACAAAGATTTACCCAGAATAACTGGAATTCCACCTGCCAGGTGCCTCCATGCTGATAAAAGCTTCCAGACCAAGCGTGTTGATTTGTATAACACAAAAGTATACAAAAGTAAAATAACATATGCGTTGCTGCTTTTTATGCTGGAAAACTATATTTGACAATCAACCCCACCCCCGATCCAAAACAACCCTCTGCTGATTATGCGTAAGAGACCGCCCACTGGACTACCGCCAATAAACAAAGGCATTGTTACGCCATTAGCTCAGCTCAGCTCCTGTGAGCTTAATTCAGCAGCTAGTTAAAATAAAGCAGCACTTTGGCAAATCTTCACTTCAACCGTTTATCATTTTGCCTACATTTTTTTTTTTTTGAGGCAGCCATCATCCCTCAAGTAGAACAGAAAAACAAAGAACACAGGCGACTGAATCTTGTGTAATAGCTTGCATATAATGCGTCTGACTAGCCAGACTCATCTGACCACCAAACAAATGCACATGCTGAAAATCTTATCAGCTCACCATCCATATGCAAACTAAATGAAACAACCAACAAAGTCTTAGAGAGGATTACTGATTTCCAATGACGCTCAATTTTGTGTGTGCGCGAGGTCACGCTGACCTCCTTTACACCTGGCAGTTTCCTGTGTTTTAAGTATCAGGATTATATCTAAAAAGACAATATCCACATAAAACATGAGTGCAAAACCTACTACAGGAGCCTAACTATTCTAAACAGTCATTATTATGTAAACACTGACTGCTTGGGTAAGCAAATAAGCAATGCAGAAGAGCAACACAGGCAACTGCTTATTGTAGTCATTCTGATTTGCATATTAGGCAGCGCATAGTAAACCAATTCAATCTGACTAGCTCAAGACGTAACTGCATGTGGTTAAAAATTTTTACAACACAAATTTAATTCGGATGATATCAGAAGGTGGAAACAGGAGCCCAAATTGAGAAATATCTGGAGGTAGCAATACAACATAGCTGACTGGCTTTTGTATGAGCTCATTTGCATATCAATCATTCTAGACCAATCAAATTTCAATCCAACTGAATCAGACAGACATATCTGGCTGCTTTGTGTAAATGCAAGCAGTTGGGCTGTATTATTGCAAGCCAGATACAAGTTGCATGAAATGACCAGGTGTAAACTGGGGGGAGGGTCACTGCTAAGAATAATCACTAGGCTAACAACACAGTTCAGCTCAGATGCATACCATTTATACTGAAAGCCCTACCTTATTTAGCAACTCTAAACAAAGTGTGCTTTTAGGTTAAAGAGGATGTCTTCCAGCATTCTGTAAAGCTTGTCCAACCTTGCAACAGTTGGTATGAATGAATGCACTTTCAGGCAGAGCATGGATGGGTCAGCTATACATAAACCATGGAAACATGAGGAAAGTAGTGCCAGAAGTGAACTGAGAACGTTGTAGTCGAAAAGATCTCTGAGAACTAACTTCTTAGGGGGCACTGCCAGTGCCAGTGTTTGACTAAAAAAAAAAAAAAAAAAGGTTTGGAAAAGAACAGTAACTAAGGACCATTAGTGGATGTCCATGCTTAAGGACTTGCGTGTGCTCCCTGATTTAACTACTGCTGAGTTCATGTATCTGTACATGATAATACATATAAAAAGGCAACCAAACAACATGACAACCATCAAAGGAAATCATATACATATATAAAAAAGCAAAATAACCACAATAACAAAAGTAACTGAACATTACTGAAACCATAAATTAAGCTACAGTCGTAACAACTCCTTCATCCATCCATCAAACCCTTCTTTCTGTCAGACAGAGAGAAGAAAGTGAGGATAGAGGAAAACAAGCACCAGATTAAGCAGAGAGCGGATCTATATTAGTGTCTATAGAGGGCGAGGGGTGGGGGTCAGGGTCGGGGTTTAGAGGGGTCTAGGAAATCAAAAGCTTTGTGCCTCTCATCCTTTTCTCTCTACCTCCCTCTCTGCCTGTGTATGTGTGTTTTCTTTTCTAACGTTCTACTGAGAACATTCACTTTTTCTTCCTCTCCTGTGAACATCTTGGGCAGTACCTATAAAGGAGAGACAAAACAAACACCTTTTTCAAAAACCGACAACAAAATAAACAAGCAAACAAATAAAAGCTCAAACAGGAGAACATGACTATGTAACATAACATGGGTAGCTGCATGCTACAGCGCGACAGTCTCTAGAGTGAGATTTCTAGTTCTAGTTTCCAGGACCAAGAAAATCCCCTTCAAGGATGCATCTTAAAGGTGGAAAGAACTTTCGAAAAATGGCTTTGTGACAGAGACTTGAGAGTGGGCTGTTTTGTCCTGCCAGCTGGTTAGTCCAGAAGGAAACCCGATGTGTGATGCTACTACTTAGAACCCAGTAAGTCTATATTTATTAGCCTCTGCATAAGTGGCTACGTTAGCAAAAAGGATTTCTCCTTCACTGTGGATCTAAGACGTATCTGCAAAACGCATGCTGGGTATTGCACTGAAAGAACGCTTGAGGATGAAAACTAACAAAGGATATAATAAATAAATAAATAAATAAAAACAATGAGGCTGTGGGATACGGTGCCACATTATAGAATGTTATTTAACACACTGAAAGCTAGCCGGATGCCCATTTATTCCACAATATAAAATTATATCTGGTAAAAATGCACATTAAAGCATAAGAAAGAAACAAACTACATTTTTAAACTAAGTAAACAACCACAACCAAGTAATTATAACAGTCCCAATCTCCGCATTCCTATTCTGTTGGAAGCTTTCGAGCTCAGACCTACAGTTTCAAGGACATGGGTCAAAAGACCACTCACCATTTTCCCCTGGGTTTGGTGGTCAACCCCACACAGGCAAAGTGGAACCACTCAATGGAGCACTGTGAGAACAGACACAGACATAAGCATGGCACTAGTCACAAAAGCCTTCTTCCATTAACATAAGTCACAGCAGGCCACTGTAATAGAAATATAAGAAACACACATGCAGCAACATAAAAAGCAAATGTAGTTTAAAATATAGGTGTGCAGATCACATTTAGCTCTGCACAATGCATTGCACAATGCTCATCCCACATAAAACACTGTAAGCTGTAAAGCTTTCACTTAAAAAAAAAAAAAAAACATTAAAGGACTAGGCAGGTGTGTATGTACTGTGTATACCTAACACTTATACATGCACACACAATAGATGGTTTCCAGCGCAACATCACAGAGATGCGCACACAACTGGGGGCAGAAAGCAGCAGCGAGTTGTTCTGCACTAACCACAGAGTGGGTCGTTAGGACGGATTGATGGATGAAAGTTTATTTATTCCAAAGGAAACTGCAGCATTACAGTAGCACAACATATCTGCACAAAAACTACATAATATCTCAAGAGGATCACTGACATAAATGTATTCTTACTATCGCTGCTCCCTGCCTCAGCATTACTGGCTTATACTGTTTGTAAATCACGTGTAAAATGTATATTGTTCGTCCACATATAGTGTGTTTATTGCTTGTATATTGTGTAGACTGTATATTGTACAGTGACTGTATGTATCATGAATATGTGGAGTCATCGTGTTTATTGTGGACTGCCAGTTAAAACTGATTCTGATTTTCATTCTAAATCTTGCTCTTATGCCCTTTTAACAACTTTAAACTGCAGCCGACAAACCCTCTACATTCAGCCTTGGAGGAATTCAACAACAAACCCTCCTCATTCTGCTCTTAAGGAACCTAACGTAACATCCGTCTGTTGTAGCTGGCTGGTTCTCAAATGTTCATGTGGAGAGAAGAATGGATTTATGGCAGGCAGTAAAACGTGGGGAGAAAAATAAAGAGACCGGCTCTCAGTTATGACTTGGCTCCCTTTCGTTAATACCAAAGGGCCATTCAAAAGACCACCACCACTGACTTGCTCCTGATGTGGTCAGACAATGCAACAAACAACAAAACCAGGTAAGCTGGGTAAAATTCATAGGACATGTCGTGAAGGTTTCTGCTATTTGGATCTCCCCTATCAAACATTTAATAATTAGCTAACTAAGTGTGCTGTTCATAGAGACCTGATCAGTAGTTAACACTGACAGTCTACTGGTGATACCTAATAGTTTATATAATAGCATTACAATGGTGAAGCTATGATTGGTTCAACACTACACAGCGGCAGCCTACACAAAGAAAGCTTGTAACAGGTATTTAGGTAACTTTAAAATGTTACAGTTTTACAGTGAAGCAAATATTTCAATTTTAAACCCAGGTAAAAATATATGGATTCACCTGCTAGTTCTTCAGCAGCATATCAAGCAGCTTGTTTACCTATACCAGGCTTTTAAGCTACAGTAAGCACGGTATACTACCGTGACCTGTACTACACGCTGTGAGTTCAAACACGTCTTCACTAGGTAAGACGAGAGTTTCACCTAAAGGGAGAAATGCGCCCGCTTCTGCCTTTTCTGCCTACTTTTTACATGCTCCGCTCACAGGATGTGACTGTGTCGTGTGATCAGATTGTGGCAGACACAATTCTGCTTTTATTTATTTGCCTCAACCCAAGAGATGACAAAGCACCCAGCTGACAACTATGTAGAATTACTACAGTCAGCTTACAACTTCTGTGTACTGTAAATGTGATAATGTGATTTTTGAAAGACTACAACCACCAAAGTCAAAAGTGCATATGAAAAATGTTGAAATAAGTATAAAATAAGACTAAATAAATAAAACTTTTAACTCACATCAGTGTTATCACAGCCGATCATCTCTCCATAAGAGACCTGGTGGCACAGGCAGTATGTTGGTTCATTAGGATCCACTGGCATGTCCAACACGTCTGATGGGTGAACGTTCCCGAAGTTCACAGCTGGAGAGGAAAACTCAGCCCTGCAGGAGAAAAGCATAAGAATGAACGCTAGTATAGAATATGCAGTAATGCAGTTGCACTTGTAAGTCACAATCACAGTGATCTTGGTAAGACTCAAAACTACTCCTGGGTTCAGCCTATTATTGCATAGAGTGGCTGCACAGACCTAAACAAACATAACTAGTGCCATATGAACTGCACCATAATGCACATAAACCAACAAGTGATAAATTAATATCTATGTTACACAAACAGCCCAGCTGAATATCAAACAACATACAGGCCTGACATAATGCAGACATTAGCATTCTTCTTCTATTCTCTTATTGTATTCTCTTTTCATTGCTTTCTTCTCAGTGTTTTCATATTGTTATCAGTTCTGCCATCTTGCCCTTCATTACTAGTCAGTTTCTGGATCACTGCTATTTTGGTTGATGAACTACTCTAAAGTAATATACACAAGGACTAGTTTGTTTTAACATACAATACAATATACATTATTTTGTGTGTGTGTGTGTGTGTTCCTCACGTTTGCATTAACTTGACTTTCTTCTGTCCACTCTTAGGACTGCAGTCATCATCTGAGTTCTTGACCTTTGACCTGGTGCGAGACACTTTCTTCTCCTTAGGTCCCCGGAGGTCACCTAGAACATGCATAAATACAGACAATAATATAATAATAACAATAATGTCAAAGAACTTCCAACAACAAACCCTCTTCAAAAAATCAATTACGCTTACTTTGCAGACCAACCGTGTGGCACAGCAGACATTAGGCTGACCTACATAGCACAAAAGCATGCTTCAGCAATTTTCAATCTCATCTCCATCTGCTCCTCTGTTACATATGATCAATTACCACAGACAAATTTAAACATTTCCCTGTGCTTAAATGAAAAGAACAGAAAACCTGTTACGCAGAAGAGTTACGCAATGACATAACCCTCAGGGAGATGTTTGTCGAAATTATTCTCTGTGGTAACTTAACATTTGCAACAGATGTGGGAAAATCCTGGTTGATTCCTTGAAGATGAACACTTACTCTTGTTTCCCTTGCTCGAGGTAGAGTCATAGTCTGTGCTTTCTATCTGTTTCTCTTTTAGGTCGGCCTCAAAGCGGGCCAGGTCCGTGTCCAGTCTCCGGATGTGTTTATCCACCTTGAAGAAAAAAAAAAAAAAAAAAAAAAAATACAATGGTAGCTAAATA
The DNA here is from genome assembly GCA_024036415.1 of Prochilodus magdalenae. NCBI lineage: Eukaryota > Metazoa > Chordata > Actinopteri > Characiformes > Prochilodontidae > Prochilodus > Prochilodus magdalenae. The sequence goes on from JAMWET010005504.1 coordinate 7,313, forward strand.
AATTTGCCCAATCCTTGGTACACTGGAGAATCTAGATAAAATAAATCTGCTTAGAAATGCTCACATTTCAAAAACCTTAGAATTAGAAATTAAGATCCATTTGCTGATAGGTTTGCACATAGCTTGTTCTTACAAATCAGAACTCCTAAGTTAGGATCCAATCATATCCGGCCTTAACATCAACTCCAGCACTGGGAGGAGATTGGAGGACTTAAGGCTGGACTACAGACATCCCACACCACATGATAACTTGTGAGGATAATCGTTTAAGATCAATTAGACATTGAGAGAGTTTCTGTGATCGTCAGGAGAAAATCAGCTTGATTGTCCTGTAGTGTGGGCCTGGCTTCACCTGACACACCCCCAACTAGACAACTCATTTTCCCCAACAGCAATGACGACACTAGCGTTACCGTTCACATGGGCTCATCACAGAAGTATGATATTTCCTACATGCTCTGAGGGCAGCTACTTTCCACGATGCTCACTGTGAAACCTTCCCGCTGCCACACCACGATTCAGTGTTGCATGTCTATAAAGAAAGGACTGTTGCAGTCGGACTCACCATCTCGTAGGTCTGCATGGCCAGCTGCACCTTGTCATCTCCAAACTCTTTGCATTTCCCATATGACTGCTGGATCTGCCTCAGCAGAGAGAGCTTCTGCTCTGAGGACAGTGTGCGAGCGTTAGCCGTGTACTCGCGAGCAAGAGAGTCGATCTGGCCTTTCAGGTCTACAAGGAGAAAGAAACACACCACACTCACAGTTAACACGTGGCGTTAGTGCTCGGTTTATTCCTCATCAGTTTAAATAATTTTCTTTTTAAATTAACGCAATGAACAACGCGGCCGTTTTACCTTCAGTCCGCTGATCCAGATCTCGCATGAGCTGGAAATTTCTTTGCAGCTCAAAGGGAAGATTCTCTATGCCTGTGGAGAAAGAAAAAAAACCCGCTACGTTAAAAAACAGACGGGTACATACAGTCGCCCATGGCCTTGTGTACATTAAGGCACACCAAACTCTCTTCTGCATGCTGATTCGGAGGGGAGAGTCCGTACTGGTCGTAGGCGGCTAGTGGAATTTGCTAAAAACATTAGCTAGCTGGCTAACAAATGAGAAACTCACTGAGAGCCTTTCTGCTCGAGCATGAGCACTTGTGAGCGACGTTAAGCGAGCTAAAGCACGCTGAAACAGTGCTTTTAGTTGGCTCGGTACCGTGGGCAAACGTATTGACCAGGATTCATGAATAATATTTCTAAACAATATTAGTATTGTCTGGGTCTGCGCTGGCTAGCACACTCGCTAGCAGGATGAACGGTGTTAGGCAGCTAGCATAGCCGGGAAGCTAACACGATTTCATATTCTGGCAGGCTGAGCGGAGCTCTTAGTACCGGTCCTGTTATTAATATCCCATCATATCCTAATAAAAGTGGAGGATGGAGACATGTAAGTCAAACTGCACGCAACCGCTATAACACACCCAGGTTAAGAGCCCTGCATTAAAATAAAGACAATGGTCTTACTGTCCAGATAGTGCTCCAGATACATTCCAGCCGCCATCTTGAAAAACACAAACAAAAGTTGGTTCCGATGGGAGCGGAAGTCTGGCTAGGTGGCGACCACGGGCAAGCTTAGCCACTGCGGACGCTGGGCTACAGGTAGGAAAGGAAAGCAAGCAGAAGAGGAAGCTACATTTAAAAGTCATTCTGCACTCGGCTCTAAATAGTTCTTCAGTAAATACATTGGGTCTGAATGGGGACTGATGGAGAATGTGCCGTGTAGGGTTCTGTAGGACAAATCAGCTTTTAGAAAATGGTTCCATTAAGCACCAAAAAGGATTCTCCTTTTGGTCTGATGGCAAGCTGGCAAATATTACTAGAACCCTTCTGGTCTAAAATACTGACTTCATGTATCAATGACATTACTCATGACCCAGATAGCAAAATGATTCTGGCCCAAATGCGACCGACATTCCCCATTTTCATTTGGTCTATATGTCTCATGGATTGATGGCCCTTGGGCGGACGGGTTGCAATTTGTGAACCTCAGACACACAGGGTTAGGGCCACACATCAGCCAAAAGTAGGCAACTCTGCCGTATCTGTGACAGAAGTGGGCCAGATCTGTTTTGGAACATATGGACCACATTAATTATATATGTGGGCCACTTTTGGCTCACATGCAGTTGGCCAAAAGGCAGCACGGCCGTATTTGTGCCAGATGTGGACCAGATCTGTTTTGGGACAGGTGGGCCAAATGTGTTTTAAATATGTGGGCCACCTTTAGCTCACTGCAGATTGCCATCGCTGTCCGTGGGCCAGCAGTGCCATCATTTTATCAGCTCCACTTACCGTAGAGGTTCACTTTATAGGTATATAATTGCAGATCTCTGTAGTCTCTGTTCTCTGCCCCTTTCACCCTGTTCATCCTTCAATGCTCAGAACCAACACAGAGCGGGTATTATGTGGTTGGCGGATCATTCTCAGCAGTGCACTGTTGATGGTGTCTTAGTGTGTGTTGTTGTCGTTGCCTATAGAATACTGTTGGTTGGATAGTTGGGGTTGGTGGACTATTCTCAGTCGAGCAGTAATAGCAAGGTGTTTCAACATGCCAGCAGCTCTTCTGTGTCTGATCCACTCACACCAGCACAACACACAGTAACACACCACCACCACGTCGGTGTCATTGCAGTGCTGAGAATGATCCACCATCCACATAATATTGTATTGGGGTTGAGAATATTGGGAATAACAAAGTATACAGAGAATTAGCTAGGTGCATGGTAAGTGGATCTGAGACAGTGGCTAGTGAGTGTAGATACAAGGAGAGAGTGGCTGGTTGGCATATTATAATAATCACAGTAATATAAATGTAAAAAATGATCACAGTAATTTGGCCCTTGTTCCAGCAGATGGCGCTACATATCAATGATAGAATATTAGTAGGTGTTGCTTTTGCGTTCCTTTGTAGAAGTCCACGTTTCACCTCTATGTACAGCCATTAGCCTAACAGGCATATCCCAGAAGCAAGGCTGACAGACAGACAAGCTGATAGAGACAGGAGTGCGAGAGGCTTTTGCATTATGGAGAGAACAAACAGTCCCTGGGCTCTTGCTGACACAGTCTATCTCATTCGTGCTGAAGGGCGGCTGCCTGTCTACCTCAGACACTTAAACAGACCTATTTTGTTATCTTGCCTGTGTTGATGGCCTACAAGACGTTGTTTGTCCTTGCCAGTGTCTTTGGAATTGCTCACTGATAGTCATGCCACTGGGGAGATGTGTAAGATGTTGAATCAAATAGGCTCCATTAGTAGCCCTAGAGGCCATTTGGCGAGCAAAGCCATCAGACGTGCAAAAACAGCAAGCGTTATTAGAGCCACAATGTATACGCCAATTAAGTAATGATTTCTTTGAAAGAATGAGGCTACATATTCCTCAGAGCAAGAAATGTATAAGCCACATTACGTTAATATTATTTTGCACCGTATCCAAAAAACAATGAATTACCCCAATGCTTAAAGATATCAGGCATTCTTCGGAGGCCTCAGGTGGTTTCAAATTGTATTAGAGATGATGCGTCCCCGGAGACTCCACACTCACTGGAGCTGCCGTCCAAAATGAAATAGATTCAGATTATTGTAACCTAGTAATGGTTTGTCCCAAGTCCTTTAGAGAGGGTGTAACAGAGCACAGTACGTTGATCTGGAACATAAAATCTTCACCGCCGCCCACATATCAGATGCTGTCCTTGAGTCTCCTGTGAAACAGTCTGCACAGCAAGTGTGTTTAGTAATCTCCCTGAAGGAGAAATTGCATTGGCAATGCTAATATGCATTCATGCTCCCTTGAGCACATTAACTAGGGTGATGACGAATGCACTTTCCTAGACAGAGTGGTGTTCGGAATGCCTTCAGTGTTGGTGGGGCCTGGGGCTGACCACCCACGGCGTATAGTCCGCATACAGTTTACAGACTTGTGAATTGAATACTGGCGGGAATATGCTGGAACTCCTTAAAGGCATGTTAAGCTCAATTTTTAACCCCTGTCTGCCCCTTTTGTAGGGCACGGTCAGTGACCATAATGCATCTACCTGTACTTATTAAAGGAACAGATCATCTGACAAAACACTCTCAATGGAAGCCAATGCGGAAGCAACTTCTGATAGAGAAGCAATACAGCTGCACCAGATACAGGTTGGGCCCATAACCATTTTTCTTGCATTTAATTTCCCAGGGTCCACTTATGACATTTATGTACCAAGAAGTGGCCATAATCAATTTCTTGCTTTAATTAAATTAAACAGGCTGGTTTAGTTACTGTGTCAGTATCACTGCTGTATGTAATTAAGCTCTCTTCTAATTGTCCTGTTTTGCATCTCATTCATACCTCATCTTCAGTGACGAGTCCCGCTTTTGTCTTGGTGGAGATGACCAACAAATCCAAGTGTGTAGGTTAGCACCAAGATCGTCACACGTCCAGAACCCTTGGTGTTATTTTACCTCCACCCCCACCACAAAATCTGCAGAAACTGTGTGAGAATATTCAAGCTGCATGGGATGGATTATCACAGGACACCATTAGGAACCTCTACAGCTCTGTCCAAAACATATACATACACATTAGCAAACATCACAGCCCAATACCATACTGAGAGACACTACTTCTGTAAGTGTAGCTCAATTATTATTGCTGATATCAATTTAAATTTATTACCATTCAGTGTTCCAGGTAACCTTTATCTTCCAAATGTTAAGAAGAGCCAATTGGGCCCATTTCAGCAAAAACCGACCCAGACCCTATAATCCCTCCTCCGCCAAAGTTTTATACACCTGTTAGCAATAGCTATATAACCATATATGACTTCAAAACATTTAAATAATAAAACCTTTGTCTTACCAGCACATGCGATATATTAAATTAATATGCAGTGCAGACCACATGACCAAGCTATAAAAAGATCAGCTTGGCTTGTAAAAGTAGTTGTCAGTAATAAATAAATAAACACATGACTAAACCCTTCATCCCTCTCAGGAGTGGGAAACAAGGAGGTACAATGTTCTGCCCTTTTAAAGCTACAATGTGTTGGAGGTAGGAGCTCCATTTTGCCACTGCAGGTGACTTGCCTTCTCAAAGGAGTAAAGCAATGCTTGGAGTGAATAAAACCCTGCTGAATTACTCCATGCTCTAACCTGGAGTTATTGATTTTAGCCAAGGGTAGCAGCAATGTGGGAACTCGCCATCTGAAAGCTTTTTTTTTTCTTTTTTGTGTGTGACTGTGCAAGGCCACTCACACCCACACTTTCAAAAGGGCGAGAGAGGAGACCTCATTGGCTGCTGAAGCTTTTTGAAGTACCAGTGTTTGAGGGGTCCTTTTAGTAGTGTCATGTAGACGACTCTGTGATTGTTGCAACTAGAATAAACAAATCACAGTAGTTGTCTGGAAAATGAAAGAACATCTGACTGTTAAATTAGATCCACTGCTACTGCTGTTGTTTAAGCGAGTCAGACATTTTATGGCATTACTACCAGCCATTGCTGTTAATATTACTGTATTTGAGCATAAAGGTTAAAGGTCAGCACTGTGGTTTCATTTTAGTAATGGGTTCACATCTGAGTGTATAACTGAGTGTATATCTCACACTTTTTAGCACAATAGACTTAGACTTATAGCAGATGACTTCCTCAAATGAAGTACTTGTATAATTGATGTAATGCTGATTGACTAGGGATTTAATACATAAACCTGTGCTCTGACCAAGGACTGGGCTCTCAATCCTTGAAGAGATTTGTGAAGTGATGTGGATTCTCTCCTGTAATCAGATTGTCATTGCTTTAATATTTAATGTGTTATTTAAGTATATATGCCTTACACTAAGTGGTGGTCTTTTAAACTAGGCAAAGGTAATCAGTCACATAGGTCCCTCATGAGCCATAGACCAGTTAAATAACCTTATATATAATACATATGTAGTACATCACTATAGTGGCTGATCAATTTGCTTCAGTCCTAAGGTATATTTATTAAAACAAGCAAAGTTACCTGCCAATGCAGCACATCATGTTAACCATTTTAGTGGGAAGTCAGGAAAATAGGAAGCCTAGGTCTGAGGTCAAAAGTCCAACATGTTTTTTTTTACATTCAATAAAATAATCTGTGTACAATAGTCACCATAACCATCATACATGTTTAACAAAGATACAGTTCTCATCACACAAAATCTACATACATGTATATCAGATATTTATACTGAGTAGCATTGCCTGACTAATCCACTATTTAGATGTAGTATTAATCTAGACTAAATTAAATATTTCAGACATATGTGTTCAATAAAACTGCAGCATTTTTATGTGTTTGTCCTCTTAAGACACCACAAATAACGCCAGTTCAGTGATCTGACATAGTCACATCAGGTAAAATAGCCCTCATGCACAATTAAATAGCACAGTAAATATTATTAAAATAAAAATGATAAATGATAAAAAATGATGTTTTTCAAAAACATGTATAAAATATATCAGCACACTTCAATATTCTAATGCACAATATCTTGATATGTTTTTTTTCCAAACAATTAAACTCCTTTTAAATGTTAACCTGTTCGCTGGGGCACAAATGCATGGTGACAAGCAGGTCACACATCCTTAGTCATGCATCAACTTGGGAGAGATCAGATACAACACAAATGAGCTTGTTACCCTTTATAAATCAGGCAGTGGACATTAAAAAACCCACCAGGCCTGAAAATCCTCCTTTTCCCTATTAATCCCTTATAATAAAATGATACAAACAGCTGGAGCAGTGATAAACCTGCCTGAAAGAGCATTTTGCCCATTGTGTGGATCCTTTAGGAGACTACACATCCTTCCAGGGATCCAGAGTATAGGAACAAGAGTCTGCTAAATGTAATTGGGAATTTTATTGGAACCAAGAGGTGATTGGGCTTGAGACTGGAGGTTCTAAGGCTAAGATAGCGATGGATTCACTTTGCATCCTTTCCATAATTTTATCCTTATCCTTTTATCCCTATCTCCATAAAAACGCTAATTCCATACTCTGCACCTGTCACCCTTTAGGTTACCTGCTTCAGTCCCTCCTAGGGTGTTTTAAATTGTGTGAACCCTTTAGAATTTAGTAATTTCTGCATAAATATGTACTACAAATTTTAATTAATATATATTCAATAGAAAGAACCCACTGACACAAATGAGACAAAAACAATTTACTAAATAGTTTATTTATTTAGCAAAACAATCCGATATTACATATCTTTGAGTGGCAAAATCATATCAATCTTTTCAGTATTGATAATGACCCACTTTACTAGAACTAAACGCTTCTAGTAACTCTTGATCAGTTCTGCATGTTGCCTTGGAGGAACTTTAGCCAGGTCAGAATTTGACTTGCCCATTCCAAAACATTAACCTAATTATTCTTTAACCATTCCTCAGAAGAACGACTTGCAGCATTGTTCTGCTGCGTGACCCACTTTCTCTTGACATTCAATTCAGGGACAGATGTCCTGACATTGTACTTTAGAATTTGCTGGTAAAATTGGCCCAGTTGCAGCAAAATAGGCCCAAATTATGATACCACCACCACCACCACATTTCACAGTTAGGACAAGGTTTTTATGCTGGAATGCAGTGTAACACTTTTACCCAGATGTAACGCTTCTCATTTAAACAAGAAAGTTACAATTTTGATCTCATCTGTCCTAACAATTTTTTCAGTAGCCTTCTGGCTTGCCCATGAAATCCTTAGCAAGGGTTAACAATGGTCTTGCATTTCCTCTATTTGTAGACAATGTGTCTGATTGGTTCACAAGAGTCCATACTCTTTAGAGATGGTTTTGGAACCCTTGATGATGCCTGACGAGCATCAAAAAATTGTTTTCTAAGGTCAACAGAAATCTCTTTTGTTTGTGCCACGATACACTTCCACAAACATGTTATAAAGCTTTAGATTAACTACTAATCTACTGGTTTGCATACATGCCCCCAATTAATTTAATTAAGTTCTCTTTATCTACTTTTAGGAACTGAAATAAAACCTGATTATGATTCAGATGACATTTATGCAAAAATATGGATAATTCCAAATTGGTTCACTTCCAAAGTAACTTTCAAGCACCACTCTACTTAGAACTAGACACCAAATGGTGTCAGTGCAGATCCCAGTAAAAAAGGTCAATGACCTTAGTTGACATATGCATGCATGACATACAGGTGTGTCACCTATACCCACTAGTTTCAACCATCCAAGTTGCCAGGAATTTATCGTTAGCCAACAAAAAAGGGCTAACAATTGGGCTTCCCCACAGAGCTCTGAGGGATGGGTTGGATGATTGTAGGCTTACTGTTTTCATGTGGCTTTCATACAATTTTCATGTGGCTCGGCTCAAGCTGTTTTGCATATTGCATTCTGTATGCATATGAACAGGGAATACTTGGTTCTCCCAGGGCCACTTTGGCTTCATACAACAAACCTCAGGGTACTTTGAGTACTGTAAACAGGACATAGGGGAGGATGAGAGCTCAGTCACGGACAACCACCCCAGGCATTTGCCTGAGGGTTTATAGTTGAACCTTTCCACCACACTGTTGGCCTGTGGGTAATACACACAAGCACGTTCCAAATCCATGAAAATTTCTATTTGGTATTCTGACATGAATGAACAACAGAAACAGAGGACTCGTGTATTGGCTGGTTTGGCTAGGGATTTGAGTGGAGGCGTACATCTCAAAGATTGTTGACAAATAGCGCACCATTGGCAGAAGTTTCTTACCACTGCCTGGACAGCCAGCAGAACTGGGCTTGTATCTTTGGCCATTGCTGATTATTTGGTGTCTCCCAAGTGTTTGGTGTCTCTCGTGTAAGACTAATGATGTTCTTGTGGTCTAATGTGACACTCTATTACAAGAAACTGTCTTGCTTCATGCTACTTTAGCGGTGCCTCTGCGATAATTCATCCAGCCCGAATCCATCCTAATCCATGTATATAATCAACAATGTATATATATATAAATCCAATCCTAATACAGCCATAATATACAGTATATTATCTAAACATTTTCTCATAGTTCTCTCAGATTTTACGTTAATCAACTTCTGTTGTAATCAAGTGCCTCCACACACAGATTTGTTGGTCAGCCCACTTGCATGTGGTGTTGCCATTACCAGGATGTCTAATGGAGGGCATTGCTGCTCACTGAATGTCCACAACCATGGCTGTTGGGTCAGTCAGGTACAGCAATAAAGGCCCATCCTTGCTTATGTCACATGCATGAGTGTGCACAGTCTTCATGTGGCTGCATGATGTGGTATTCAGTGTGGCGGGACTTGATGGGGAAGAGGTGGTACAGTGCAGTATGTCTTGTTCAATGTGTGGAGAATGTGTCACAAAGCAGATGCTAATGATAGGCAAAAAGGAGTGATTGCATTTGGGTGTGTCAAAAGAGGGAGATCATTTTGCAGGTGTATGGAGGTGTATGGCCATACGGCTCTACCAGCAGTGGCGAAAACCCCAGTCTACAGGAAATTCTCCTCAGAATTGTGCCAGGGAAGGCATCCACCAAATGTGGCCCAACAGTGCAATTCTTTGATGCAAGAATGACTGAATATTGATGTGGTCTACTTCCAGATGCATGCCCATAAAATCCCAGCGGTTATTCGTGCTTGTGGAGATATTGCATGATATTAGACACACTTCAGTCACAAATGACTAACTTACATTATGACTCTGGGAGGTACTTTAATGTAATAGCCAGTGTTGCAGTTCATATCTGTCATATCCAGAAGTAATAAATAGAATTTCTGTTCATGATGAATCTGCGTGGGAAGGTGGTCTTTTTAAATCATCACCTCAAAGTGCTAAAATGAAATGAAAGCACAAACAATTAGTTACAAAAGATGCTTCAAAAGAAAACCTGGGGCGACACTGCAGGCGCACGCACACATAAGCACACACCTGAACTCTCTCTCTCACACACACACACAAACACACACACACACACACACACACACACACACACACACACACAAAACACCCACATATACACTTCTTTCTTTCTTTTTGGTCAGAAAAACACTTTTATGAGAATGAAAGAAAGAGAGCGAGAGAGAGAAAGAGCAACAGAGAGGGAGCGAGTGAAGAAAAGGAGAGAGTGAGGAAAAGGATGACTCACCCTTTGTGAGACCCTCCTGTAACTTCAGGCAAGCACGTCGGACGCATAAATAAATGATGATGCGGGGTCCTGATGTGGGTTTTTATAATGGCAGGATGAGGCATCTCTCTCCCTCTCTATCCCTCAGGGTCAGGGATACTTTTCCCTCCGTTGTGAGAGGTGCAACTGAAGCATCGATTCGCCACACATCATCTGTCTGGAATGAAGTATGATTTGTCTGCACTTTTGGGCTTTTGAACCTGCTAAGCTACAGACAGAACACTAGTAGGAGTGTGCAGCCCTGCATGCAGGTGCTATATTCTGGAATTTAGCTTTAGTAAACTAGCCTGTCATTTAGTAGTTATGGGTCCATTCAGCATATTCAGTATGCATGTAGTGTATTAGGTAAGCTTACCTTGTATCTATACTCTTATACAGTTACTATACAGTTAAGACTGCCTTTACATGCTAAAACATTCTAGAGGGATCATAATTTCCACACAACGTGACAGCTACCTGAACCCAGGGCCTGGGTTCAAATCCGCGGTTGGTGACCAGGTTCCTTTCCATGTGGAGTTTGCATGTTCTCCTCGTATCTGTGTGGATTTCAAGTGGGTACTCTGGTTTCCGCATACTGTTCAAAGATGTGCAGTCAGGCGTGAATGTGGGTGTGTGAGTCTGTGTGTCTCCCCTGTGATGGACTGGCAACCTGTGCAAGGTTTGTTTTCTGCATTTTGCCCAAAGACTGCTGCCTAGGGCCCCATGTGACCCAGGAGGATAAGTTGCTTAGAAGACGAATGGATGGTGCACAATTTAGCCAAACTATCTAACTGTTCATTTTGATGCATTTTATTATTTTTGTTATTGGGTGTTATTTATGTATTTACAGTATCTGGATATTTTTTAGTTGTCCTTGATATTCTTTTGCTGTATCTGCAAATCTGTCATATATGTTCATTTCACTTTTACATATTATGCGCTTTAGAGAGCCATGAGCGGCATAAATTTCACATTTGCTTGTTGTAATCTATTAACTGATAAATAAAGAATTACCAATCTTGCACAAAATTGATCAGGAGAATCCTTTTCCAAACATTCAATAAACCATCTTCTGTTTTCTTTCCTTGGTCATTGATCCATTGAAATCAATGTAAAGATGCAGTAAGATTTACTGACTGTTGATGCATAGCAACCGTCACATATTTTCCATCCAAGAGACCACCAGAGGACCACCAATGACCAGACAATATTTAGGCTGTGCATAGAGAGGGCACCAGTCAGCTACTGGTATTGATACATGGGATTGGTATCAGGCCAATTTCAGAAGAATATGCTGGATTGGATATTGGAGGAGGGAAAGAATGAATGTGTCAGTCTTGTAGGAAGTCTAAACTGAAGTAGTACATACTCTCACTGGTTGGTGTGTTGTTGGTAGCGTTAGTGAGGTAATAGAGCATTATAGCATACTTTTACATGCACAAGTCCTGAAAGGTGTTGTTATTAAATAGCTAATTTCAAAGTTTTAAATGAAGAAATATTAGATCAGTATCAACCAGTGAAAGTTTCAATATCATTATTGAAAAAGTAATAGTCTTTCCATCTTTAGTTGTGAACCATTCTTATGGATTAGTCAAAATCCCCTGCAAACAAGACCATGCTGCCCCTCTAAATTCACCTGGTCGGTACTTTTGTGTACCAATCGGTAACACCAGCAAAGCAACTAGCTAACTAGTGAAATGTTAATGTTTGCTAATGAAGCTGGGTTTTTTTGTTGTTGTTGTGTTTTTTTTGCAAGAGGTAATCATTTATGTTTACCACATGCAACATCTTCTCCATACACAACACGCATCCACTGTTCATTTGGAATTTTTTGTGAGAGACTTTTAAACCTTGCTGTTACATCGGACTGATTTAGAAATTTCACACTGTTTACCATATTCAACAGAAAAGTTCTCATTGCTAGGTTGAGAAGGATCCACCATGAGCCAAAAATATTCAGCCAACTCCAACAGAAACTGACCCCAATGAGAAACAAGAGGATGACTAACCCGAATCATGTGAGGAAAATGATGAGCTATAATCTATACCTGTCCATTAACAAAGTAAGTGTTGCTAATAAAACTGGCCACCCTATTTTCAAATGGTGTTCAGGTAGTCGACTGCAAGCTTGACTGGACTTTGAAGCGGTATTAACACGAATGTAAAACGTAATTATACTAGATGGAGGATGTATGGTTGAGGGAAGACAGCAGTAGAAATAGAAAACTCTGCGTGTTCTCAGCGGATGGGCAGCCAAGCCTGATGTTTGTTTGGACAGCATCCCTGTAATACCAACACACACAAACTCCCTCTCTCTCTCTCTCTCTCTCTCTCTCCCTGTCTCTCTGCCTCCACCTTCTTCCAGAATACTAATTCGTCTTACACCCACCCCCTCACCCACCACCACTGTTTCCCTCAGTGCAGTCTGAGACTAAAACAGTGAATCCTCCTCCAGCTCGAGGCAGTGGGCGCGTGCACATTGATGCGGTCAGATCTGCACACACGCCTGGGTGCGTTCAAGGTTACGGAGCCATGCGGACAGACTGGACACGACAAACACACACCCCTCACCGCCACCACCACAAATGTGACGTGATTGTACTATAAGACAGGAAGGAAAGAGGAAGACAGAAAAGATTTAGAAGAAAACAAAACAGACAGTTTATGTGTTTAAGATCTGCAGAACGTCTATGAAAGCTGGAAGAAAGAAATATGAAAAGAGGGAGGGGCAGAAAAGGGAGGGGAGGGGAGCAGAGATGTACCGCATTGTCAGAGAGAAATGGAGAGTCTATGGCTTCCGTAATGACAGAGATAACGGTTAGCTTAGGGCACCCACATGTTCTAGACTGGGGGTTTCCAGTGCAATCCAAGCCTAGCAGACCAGTTAGGGACGGGGCGGGGGTCGAGGGGTGTGACACACATGATTACCATATGTTGTTGTTGATTTCCAGTAATGTTTAGTCTCCAAATGCCAAAGTGACTGGATGGCTGTGACATATAGGATTGTAGCGCCGCCTACTCACACAGAAACTTACAGAGTGTTTCTGCCCAGCCTTCTTTTTGATTCAAGCTTAGTACAAGGCAGCCAATCAGAACAGATCGAATTTGCATAAATCAGTCTTAAAGGCATGGGAATGAAAACATCATTTTTAAATTTAGGGGATAAATAGAGATTGGAAAGTGATCATGTAAAATTTATTATGGATGTTTTGATACCAAAACCCACACAAATGTAGAATATGGACCTTTGAAAAATCTAAAAATCTGTTCTAATAATTTGCTTCACTACATATATATGCTCAGTGACAGTATATATATATATATATATATATATATATAATAGATATAGTTTCATTATATATTTTCCTGGGGCAACACTGACGGTATATGACACTTTGATACAATGTAAAGTGTACAGCTTGTATAACAGTGTAAATGTGTCTGACTCTCCCCTTAAAATAACTCATCATACAGCCATTACTGTCTAAACCGCTGTCAACAAAAGTGAGTACACCCCTAAGTGAAAATGGCCAAATTGGCCCCGAGGTGTCAATATCTTGTGTGACCACCATTTGTTCCAGAACTGCCTTAACTCTCTTGGGCATGGAGTTTGCTAGAGCTTCACAGGTTGCCACTGGAATCCTCTTTCACTCCTCCATGACGACATCAATGAGCTGGTAGACCTTGCGTTTGAGGATGGCCCACAGATGCTCAGTAGCATCTTTATGTCTGGAGACATGCTTAGCCAGTCCAGCATGTGTGTTTGGGAGTGTTAGCATGTTGAAATATTGCCCTCTGGCCCAGTGTCCAAAGGGAGGGGATCATGCTCTCCTTCAGTATGTCACAGTACATTTTGGCATTCATGGCTCTCTCAGTGTTCCCAAGGTTCTCCCCACAGCTGGCAGCACTTATGCAGCCCAAAAACGATTTGTACTCCTCACCTGGCTGCCGGCATACACGCTTGACACCATCTGAACCAAATAAGTTTAGCTTGGTCTCATCAGACCGCAGGACGTGGTTCCAGTAATCCATGTCCTTAGTCTGCTTGTCTTCTGCAAACTGTTTGCGGGCTTTCTTGTGCATTGTCTTTAGAAGAGGTTTCCTTCTGGGACGACAGCCATGCACACCAAGTTGATACAGTGTGCGGCATATGGTTTGGGCACTGACAGGCTGACCCCCACCCCTTTAACCTTAGCAGCAAAACTGGCAGGACTCCTATGTCTATTTTCAAATTGCAACCTCTGGATATGACTTCTTTGGTGGACCATGGCGAGGCCATCTTTATGTAGAGCAACAATTCTTTTTTCAGATCCTCAGAGTAATGAGGAGGATGAGGAGCCACATGAGGAGCCATGTTGAACTTCCAGTGACCAGTATGAGAGAGTGTGAAAGCGATAACACCGAATTTAACACAACTGCTTCCTGTTCACACCTGAGACACACCTGAGACACTAACCAGTCACATGACCCGCTAATTGGGTCCAATTTGGCCATTTTCACTTAGGGGTGTACTTTTGCAGTTAGCAGTTTCCTTATGCCTTCTGTTTTTACCTGTTCACCATTAATGAGGACTATGTATTGAATTGCCCCCAACCCTATAAAATAAAGCTGCTCAGTGACAGTGAATGTATCTTGCCTCAACTCCAGAAAAGTTACAATTAGGAATAATAAGTTCTGTACATAGGTTACCCCACCTTCTGCACTATGGCAGCCCAGTACCAAACAATCCACAAGTGCATACAGGTTTGCTACTACTCTAGCTGCACACTAAATAAGACAAAACTTTAGTCTTTTCTTTTTGGTGGGCTGTCACACATAAGTCACTACCGTATATGTGCCTCACGAGCAATTCGTACTGTGCATGTGAATGCAATATATGGCCAAAAGTCACACCTCCTA
Source organism: Prochilodus magdalenae (assembly GCA_024036415.1). Taxonomy (NCBI): domain Eukaryota; kingdom Metazoa; phylum Chordata; class Actinopteri; order Characiformes; family Prochilodontidae; genus Prochilodus; species Prochilodus magdalenae. The sequence goes on from JAMWET010005504.1 coordinate 22,418, forward strand.
ATTACTGAATTCAGGTGTTTCAGCCACACCTGCTGTGAAGACATACAAACTAACAAACACATAGCCTTGCAATCTCAGACAAACAGTGACAGTAGGAGGGGTCATACTGGACCCTAGCACCCTTTGTCTGGATGGACATTAAAAATGGTATTACACTGCAGTTATTATTATTCAAATGATCTGGCTAAACATATATAACAGAGTATATACTATATATCTCACTTAACCAGAAAAATAGCCACTTGTGACTAAAATGTCCCTGATAGCCCGAACTGGACGGCAAGGATCTGAATGTAGGTCACATCAATGTTCAGCCATTCTTGCATTAAGGAATTGCACAGTTGGGACCTGTATGACCGTACGCTTCCATACACCTGCACACTGTGATCTTTGGCATGCCCAAATGCAGTCACTAACATCATTAACATCTGCTTTGGAGCCATTTTCCACACATGGAATGAAACATTTAGTGCACTGTACCACCTCTTCTCTATCTATGGATCCCGTCACTCGCACCCTCCAGGTATTTATAGCCCCATCATCCTGACGGAGCCTGAAGTTACTACAGTCTTTTTTCTGGTGATATTATTTGTGCCAGTTTTATAGATATGCTTACAAAATGTACAGGGGTTGGACAATGAAACTGAAACACCTGGCATTTTAGTGTGGGAGGTCTCATGGCTAAATTGGACCAGCCTGGTGGCCAATCTTCATTAATTGCACATTGCACCAGTAAGAGCAGAGTGTGAAGGTTCAGTTAGCAGGTAAGAGCACAGTTCTGCTCAAAATACTGCAATGCACACAACATTATGGGTGACATACCAGAGTTCAAAAGAGGACAAACTGTTGGTGCACGTCTTGCTGGCGCATCTGTGACCAAGACAGCAAGTCTTTGTGATGTATCAAGAGCCACGGTATCCAGGGTAATGTCAGCATACCACCAAGAAGGACGAACCTCCACCAGCATCACGTAGTGACCTGGCCACTATCCTGCAAGAAGAATGGCTTAAACACCCTCTGACCACTGTGCAGGACTCGTATGTGTCATTCCCAAGATGAACTGACGCTGTATTGGCCGCAAAAGGAGGCCCTACACCATACTAATAAATGATTGTGGTCTAAAACCAGGTGTTTCAGTTTCAGTTCAACCCCTGTATGTCTATTCAAATATATTTGTTATCGTTTATCATTTATATATCCATATATGCTTGATGTGACTGTGCAAAATCTATACACTCTGAGTCAAAATTAAAACAGGATGCAATAGGTATCTAGGCATATCTGTCTTGTTTACCCATACTTTGATAAAAAGATGTTCGCCTCTCAAAATGGCAATCAAAGAAGGGAGGTCCAACCTTGTGACTCAAAACAGAAGCCACAAAGGAGCTGTTTACAGCTGTCTCTCCATTACACATAAATAATATATTCATCTCTCAGCCAATATACATTTGTTTATTAATTTTACTTGTCTTTTAACTTCATTATGCCTATAATATGAATTGAAGACTGAAGGGCTTTGGGTTCCTTTTGAAACAAGCCTAATGGTTTGCATGAAGGGAATAGAAAGCAGCAGCCACTTTCCCGCCTAAAAGATGCTAATGTCATGTAAATAGCTGTCATTTGTCACAATATGGGGTAAACTGCTTAGAGGGGTACTGCGCACATTGTTAAGATGTACACAAAGATATTCAGAGAAGCCAACTAAACGGTCCCTATTGTCCTTAATGGTGGTTAATCTAAAAACTCCCTCACAACAAGCTTTTACTCTAAATAGCGTAAAATACACTGCCTGATACCTGAGAGTCTGTTTGGCCTAAAACATAGTTTTAAAATCAATTCATAGTAGAGCATTGCATCCATGGTGTTGTAAAAAGGACTAATGGTTTTTAATCTAACCATTCATTTACATTCATCATCAAATGAATAGTTGCACCCAGAGAGAATTAACTGACAGGAATGAAACTTGGTGGCTTTATGAAGATTAACCTTAACACCATGTCAACTTTACCAAAGACCGCAATGGTGTCATACTAGACGGTCAAGGAGTGACTCAGAATGGCAGTGGGTCATCTTCAGTGAACTCCAATGAATCCGTGGGTGTAGGAACTGTGGTGAGCACCAAGATTAACATTTTGTTGTCACATGTCCAGAAGGCCTGGTGTCACTCCATCTCCACACCTATCACACCATCTGCAGAAACTGTGTGAGAATATTCAAACTGCATGGGATGGATTATGACAGGACACCATTAGGAACCTCTGCTACTCCATGAAACGTCTGGCATGTTGCATTAGCAAACATGGCGGCCTGACGCCATACCGAGAGACACTATTCTGTATGGGTAGCTCAATAAAAATTTCTGCATTTATCACCATTTTACAGTATTTTTCCTGGTATCCTTCATCTTCCTTCTGAATAGCACTGCAATCCGACATTCCTTCTGGGTACAACTTTTTATGATGAGTGTATTTCTTGGGCTAAATGTAGGATATCAATAGGACCTACTGCACAATACCCTAACCTTCTCACTTCTAAGCAGAAACATGATGCTACAGTGATGCTAATTTTTAATTGACTAAAATCGGACAAACACAGGGAGCTCTAACTCTAGTCCTTACAGCTAGAAACATAGCCCCCTGTCCCACCACTCCAGCTGTATTTAAGCTCTTTAAGAGTCCTTGTATGAATGAATCTAAAACAGGCTGACGTTAACATGTCTTCTCATCAGTGTGTATGTACTGTGTTATTACCTCCAACCCTCCACCAAGAGAGTCGCTGCTGCAGGGCTGTGCGAGGGAAGCAGCTAGCCTTGATATTCGAATTTTACAGTAGATGTAATATGCTTTCAACACAGGCCTGTAGGTCTCCGCCCTTTTATTCGTTAATGAACCTTTGAATATTCGCTGTTGATTACTACCAAAGCCCTGAATGCAAAACACTACACAAATATCTACTAGATGTAGATACTTGTATAGTGTCTAGATGTATCTATCTATCACTATCTAGATGTAGTATCATTTACTACATCATCATTACATATTAAACTCTAGGTCACTCGTGTAGCTGTTTTGGTTAGTCATTAAAATGGCTTGCACTGGGCATGTTACAGGCCCTGGCTGTTACCGTTTCACAGCAGAACCCTCTGAAACGGGTCGGCGATCGAAGTTTTGCCAAAAGCTGAAAAATCAATGGAATTCCCCTTTAACGCTATGATGACGTAAAACTCCTTCAAAGTACAATGGCGCAAAAGACGCTGGAGTTATGACGTATGCAGAAATATCTTGTAGAAAAACGCCGCGAGAAAGAAAGAAAAGAAAAACAAAAAAAGAAGCTAAACTCCATCTCACTCTCAGACACACTGACTTACTGACTGACTGACTCAAATCTCACAGCAGGCCACAGAGAGAGCGTGCTGCTGCTGCGCGCGCGCGCGTGTGCGGGAGGGAGGAGAGGATGACGGGGGAGAGAGAGCAAGAGAGCTGGAGTTAGAACGGGAGAGAGAGGCGCACACACTCACACGCAGCCTCGCTGAGAGACAGAGAGAGAGAGAGAGAGAGAGAGAGAGAGAGAGAGAGAGAGAGAGACGCGGAGGAGAGGACGAAGGAGAGAAGGAGGAGGAAAGAGATAGAGAGAGAGTGAGAAGGAAAAGAGCAATGTCTGCTGAAAAGGGGCCTCTTGGTCTTCCTCGTGCACTGACCGGCCCTCGCTGAGACACCATGGGCTGTATCGGCTCCCGCACTATCAGTAAGAGAAACCCGCCTCGTTATTCTGTCTTTTCTCTGCTAGGCTGAGAACTGGAGGAGTGGGCGATGCTCGGAGACCCCCAGCACCTCCCCTCCAACCTCCCAGCGAAGTGTGTGTGTGTGTGTGTGTGTGTGTGTGTGTGTGTGTGTGTTTCTATGGAAACCCTTCGGTTTAAAGGCCGTTTAGTGTTCGCAGCTTTTAGACCGTCTTCTCGGAGGGTGTCTGGCGTGCCGCTCAAGGAAGAAGGGATGAGGGAAAAGAGGGGGGTTGAGGCTCCACAGACGGACCTGGCGGTTAGAGGTAGCAGGGGGCTGGGAGGGGATACACGGATGAAAGCAGAGAGAGATGGGCGGATGAAAGAGCGGTAGAGCCGTGGCGTGGGGTGATCTAGGGGACGGATGAAAGAAGCGAGTGAAAGAAAAGATATGTAGGCTGTTAGGGGAAAGAGACGAGAGCTGACAGAAAGCGCGGGAAAGGTGGTGAGGACACGCGAGTCTGCCCGGATGTCCGAGTCTCGCCGAGCTCGAGAAGCGAGCCGGTTTTCATTGTTTTGCAGGGCTTTTTTTGTTGGGCGACATTTACGGATCTGCATTGTGGCGCGTGTGCGCGCGCGCGCCCGTCCGTCTGTGTGCGCGCACGTGTGCATGCGTCACAGAGATGCTCATGGGTGCGCGCGGTGCATTTCAGGTTAAGTGGTAGAAAACGAGTGAACGCGAAAAACGAGAGAAACGGAACACACACTCCTCTCACACCTGTGCCGTGCAGTCGCACACATAGACGCTCAGGTATGACACGGAGCCGGCGGATGTGGACTACAGTAGGTCAAATTGTGCTAAGTCAACAGTGCCGGTGGCCACACGAAGCATGACGGCGGTTCCGCCAAACATGACACGCGCCTTCGCCGGTTCTAACAGCAGCTGCCCTGACAGCTCCGCCTGGCTGCGTCCAGAACCGCATACTAGAGCACTAAATAGTGCGCCCCAAAAATAGGGAAGCACGGGAATAGGGAATTTCAAACCTTTTAGGCGACACAGGACGTCTGTGGTAAAATGTCTGCAGTTTATTGGTTTCACTGCCTTAAGAGCCCTCCAATCATACGTGCTGCAAAGTAGACTTTTATAACATCCCATATCCCATCCCTGTCCAGCACAAGCCTATTAAAAGTGCACCTACTAGTATAGAGGTATGCAGTTTGTTCCCAGCCATTCATTCTGGGTTTAATAGAACAGCAGTTTGCAACAAGAGGATCTAGTTCAAGGACAAAATGCAAAATGCAGTCTACACATCATATACAAGCTTCCAAAGGTTTAAATGGCTGCAGATGTGTGTTATGATCTAATCTGCCAGTCACTGCATCATTTCTTTGCCCCCTTTCCCTCTGGTTCTGGTTAAAGCAGTGCTTGAGTACGTAAGGCAGTGCTGATTCGTCAGGGAGGTTTCAGGACCACCTCTGAAGGAGTAGGGAGCTACCCGTGAGTGCAGCAGCCTATCAAAACAAAACCCGGGCCCGGAATGAAATAAATAATTGGCGGCGTGTCTGACCTTTGATTGTCATTGAGCTAGTGTGAGACGCTCAGACAGAGCCGGTGGAGAGAAAGTGGGGGTTTCTGTCTCAGGAAGGGGAAGAAAACTAAACAGGACACGTTCGAAACCCTACAGCAGTAAAAGTGGCAAAGTGGGGCAGATTAATTTAACCTCCTTGTTTTTAGTCTGGCAAACTACACTGACTACATGTAAAGCATAGAGTGTAGTTGAGTCAGATGTGCGCACTAAATCCATACCAATAACACCAATAACCTATATCACGCTAAGAGAGTTATTAATACATATTCATGATGATATGTTAATTAATGTAATATGTTTATTAATTTGGGAACACTGAATGAATGACTCTTTCAGCGTCAGTTTGTGGGTCCCATTTGAAGTGACTGGACTGTGCAAGCTACCCATCCGGGTCTGGAATTTGTTTAGGAAATCGGTGTGGCGTTTTGTTTTTTTTAGGAGGAGCTTTGGCTGTCATATTTAGCTCACTTTGCTATAAATAGATGCCGGTTTACAGTGACCGTGGAGAAGAGAGGAGCAGAGATGTGTGCAATATGGGTCAAGTACTTCCCATACAACAGTCCAAACTGTCTAATAGGTTGAGAAAGAGATTCAGTCTTTTCCATGTAAAGTAGATCTCGCTCAATTGCTCTACAGACTGTGTTGTTAATCAAGTTTAATCCACTTTCCTATTAAGCTGTTTAACTACTTTCAAGTAACTGTGTGGAGCTACAGGCCATTTGTTACTCAGTTGCCTCGTTATAGGGAAGAAACCATCCTATCGTTTTTAGGTTTTGAGTCTTTTTGTTGAATATAAGGTTTAAATAAAGCTCAGATCGTGTATATGGCAGTGAGGGGTCATCCTGTATACCAGTTGGAGGTCTTGCCCTAACTGTTAGATCAGTATGTCACACATATGTGCTGATAGCTTTGTACACACAGGTAAACCACACTGACATGTCTTTTTTACCTGGGTTGTCAAGGCAGGGATGCTTCAGTCATGTTCAAATGGAAATGAAAATGCAGCCGTCCATCAATCACACGCTCCCTAGTCTGTTTTATCTGAAGTAGTATATGTCCGCTTTGTTTTCAAGGCCATGAGCATAAAGCAATTGTCAGTGATTTGGGTTACAGTTAGCCAGAGGACCCGTCTGACTTGGTCAGCTACATCAGACGGTTTGTACGTGCAACAAGTCATGTACCAGCTGCTACTGATAGCGTACAGGACTGCAATATTTTCCAGATTCCAGCTGTCTGACAGCCGGAGTCATGACTATACGGGACACATATATGAGACAAATGGTTACAGAAATCTGCCAATGCTAACGTTGGTTTCCTATGTAAATACCTGTTCCACCTTACAGTACAGGTCCCACAATATATCTTCTGCTCCATTCCCACAAAAACCACCTCTGTGTTCTGTGGTCAGATCAGTCTAGATTACCGCTTGTTTTTGAGAAAAATGGAAATCGAGTTCTTTTATGCCAAAAAAAGAAGAGATCCATCCAGACGCCATTTGTGAAAGGTTTCAAAGCTGTCATGCGATGGAGGTGTGTGGCCACGGCATGGTTGATTCGCACACGTGTGCAGATGTGGCATTGACGCGGAGGCAGTATATATGCTGATATCAGGATGATGACTTGTCCTGGGAAGTCCATGCCTATTTCAGCAAGACAATGGCAGACCTTATTCTGCAGCATAGCTGCATAGACTCAGAGTGCCTGTGCTTGACTGGCTTGCCTGCAGTCAAGATCTGTCTCCTATAGAAAATGTATTGGACATCAATAAGAATCAGACAGTAAAGACCAGAACAGACTGCTAAGCAGCTGAAGTTTTGTATGAAGCAAGAATGGCAAAAATATCTTAAATATAACGCTTGCAAAACTGCAGCAAATATCTTCAGTTCCCAAAAAATTTAAAAGTGTAATTAAAGGTGAGGTAACGCTGTGGTAAAGAAGCTTCTGTCTAAACCTTTTTGAGTTTTTTTCAAGGCATCAAGTTATAAATCTCTACATTTACAACATACAGTCAAGTTGGTCAGCAAACATACTGAAAGTTGTTTTGTTATAGTTCTGTCAGTTAAATAAAGGTTCAAGAGAATTAACAAATTACAGATTCATGTATTTATTGCATTGCAAACTGTCCCAACGTGTCCGGAGGTGAGGTTTGTATAAATACAAAGCAGTATGGTCTTTTTCTGTGTTTTGGCTGTTCATCATAAATGTCACACTTTCATATGTATGTGTATGTACATAAAGATCAAGCATAGGTTGTGAGTTTGAAGCCAAATCAGGAAGTCTGTTTTGATCTTGAGACAGGACTACGCATGTAGTATACACGTGTTTTCTAGGTGAAGAAGTGATCCACCAGCATGAGACATAAAACCCAAGGTTAAATCTAACTAAGCCTAAAGGTAGCTTGTTAAATCTTGAACCACAGTTCTTGTTTTTGTTGTTCACACATTACTGTTGCAGTGTAGAGAGTCTTCAAATAACCTGGTGCCCAGAGGCTTCTCGGGTTCATGATCTACGTCTGCCCTTGAACTTGAATTGAATTATCTGGCTATCTCAGAAATCCCGCTTTATGAAGTACCCCCCTGCTTCTCGTTTTGTTGTTGTAATGCCATAAAACTGCTTTAGAAGATCTCTCTGCAGCAAATAATGACTATTTCCCGCTTTCACTTCTATTAGTCATATGACAGATGGCAGTGGAGATGAGACTTGCCAGCTAAAAGCCACAATGTTACAAGAAAACTGCAAGTACATTATGTAACCCCTGCTGCTCTCAAACTTGTAACTGTAATGCAATTTAGCATCTACGTTATTTAAAACACATACATTGTACTTATGCCTAGGTGTACCCTAAAGGCCCACTATTCAGGCATACAGTCACAGCCCTTCTGTTGTCGTGCTTTCTACTCTGTTCAACATTGGTCTGTTTCTGACCACAGGACCCCTCTTGACCAGGTGTTATTTGGGTGGTCTATCATTCTCAACACAGTAGTGATTCTCACATAGTAGTGGCACAATAGTGTGTGTGGAGCTGGTGTGAAGAGTGTGTGTATGAAGCGCAGCAGCATTGCTTAAGTGTTTATACATATCTGCTCTATGGAAAGTGGTCCAACACTCAACAGTGTTCAGCTCTGTATTTGTATATTGACCACTGTATTGATTTAGATTGACATAACTGTGATCTTTTGCATAGAAGCTCATATGCACAATAATTCCATCTAAGTCATGAATGTCATATGCAATACCCATTCCATCCCACACTTTTCTGTATGGCAAAAAGGTAGAGGCAAGTTTCATTTGTCAGCAAACACTACTTTTTGTCCATCACAGTCTGTAATAAAATCAACCAAACACGCAACCACTGATTCATCATGCAGACCACTGATTTCTCTTGACTGCTTTTGGGTTAGAAAATGGATTGTACACTTGACCAAACAACAAAGTACTGGAAACATTCCTTAACCATGTTAACATGGTTGTATTGTGTACATGCTGCACCTTCATAATGCCAATCTCCTGTTCTACTGAAAGTGCTCTACTGGATTTAGATTCAGTGATTGGGGAAGCCATTGAATCCATTCTCATGTTCTTGGGACTGCTTGGAGATGACTATACTATCTGGCAAGTTTCATCATCATGCTGGCAATAGTCATAATAACATGGATAAACTGAGACCATCACAATGGTCAGTAATAGTTCTCCATATCATTCTCCACACTGACAAGCAACAGCTTGAACTGTCGGGTCCATAGATTCGTGCTATTTACACCAAATACTGACTGCATGTTTTAGACCAGGTGACATTTTTCTAGTCTCCAAATTTCAGTGAGTCTGTTTATGTTCTTGGCTGACAGTAACTCAGTGTTGTGTGTCGAGTGTTGTATTTAGTGTGCTTATTGGAGTTATCATAGCCTTCCTCTCAGCCTGGCCATTCTGTTCTCATACTCTGCTGGGTAATCTGTGTAAACTCTGTGTGTGAATCATCCAGGATATCAGCAGTTTCTGCTTTTTTGCTGTTAATATATTGTTTTAGCCAGCTTAACAAAGGGCATGACCATGAGCCACCAGAACGGCTTCAGTTTAGTGTAGATCCGCAGTCTATGCTGGCTGGCTGTTGTTCTCACATTGCTAGACTTCCTAGGGAGAGTCTGGTCTCTTTCACCATTTAATATGAAGAACTGCCAAGACCAAGAACTGCCTAATCCTGCAGGAACAAGAGATCTGACAGACACGTAAAAAGACCAATCACAAGCCTGCTGTTTGATACGTTGTATAGATGGGGACAATCTTAAAAAACAGTGTCACGACATAAACAATCTGCCAGGAAACAGACATATTTGATGGATGGACCATCTGTGCATGAGACTACTGTTCGTTAAGCTGAACTTCAACTACCATACCTGCCAACAATCCTGATTTTTGCAGGAGTCTTCCTATTTTTAGCCCCTTTTTACACTGTGTAACTGAAAGTTCATTTATCCAGTTAATCTCTCGATTTCACAGTGATTCAAATCAAACAGGTGTTTCTTAGTTTATTTGGTTAATGGCAACCCATCCCATAGGCAGAGGTCAGCATGGGCAAACTGCTTTAATTGTCCTTGTGTGGGCTGTGTGCACTATCCCACCTCCACTCTGCTCAGCTTGCCCCCAAAAAAGAATGAAACAGCTTCCAGGAACAAAAATATGCTTCCAAAGTTCAGTCTGCTTGGTGTGAAACCTTCCTCCTTATAACCACTTGCACATCAGCAAATATTGTGTGCTTTGTAAGATATGGCGTGCTGACTTGCTGAGTGTAGAGCATGGAGGGAAAAATAACGTCACCAAACGTCACCAAGGTTAGGCCATTTGCCGATAATCCAGAAAATCTCCCTCCTTTTTACAGTCTAATTATGGCAGGTATGGGTCATGCAGACATTTTTGTCTTTGGTTTGAGAAGTATAAGCTCATCTTTTCCTCCAGTTTCTTTGGAAATTTGTTTACAGATTTATTTGGGATACAGTTACAGTTGCAAGGTTAAGAAGAACTAACTGGGTGAACAAGTTTGTTACAGCGCCACCCTGAGGCAGCCAAGCGGTGTATCTCTAGTTAGACAAGAATGCCAAAGATACAAGCATCCTGTTTTGTGGGTGAAGAAGCTCAACTGTGGCATTTTCCTGAATTTGTATTTGAGAGTTTATTGTTTACTAATGGATAGCATCATGTTATGCTAAGTTTATTTTCAGGGACTTTTTGACTTTTAGACATTCAGGGGATCCAAGAGGAAGACCCCCTCATAGCTTGAACACCATTCTTCTAAAGAATATTCCCACAGTTGGTGTTTTTAGCTTGAGATCTGCGAAGGCCATAACATATAACTTTATCATTTTCATACTCCTCACACTATTCAGTGACTCTTTATGCCCTATGGAAGTTGTTGGGGGGTATTCTGGAAGAGACCTCTTCCATCAAGACTAGAAATGTTTCACCATAGAAGAAGAAGAAGGGGATTGTTAAGAATAGCTTTGTAGTGGTTTTCATTTATCCTACCTCTGACAGGCCAAGTCGACCAAATCAAGTCAGCAAAATGCCCCCCTCAGCATAACTGGACCCACTGGGGAGACATAAGTGCATTATATCATATAGTATGTCTGTTTTGAGGTACTTGTTATGCTATATCCACAAGCAAGTAGAACAATCACTGTTAAGTACTGGTACGCATACACATACACATACAGCCTCCTAAAATGTGTACTGACAGAGACTGGCACAATGACTGACACAGTGCTCACAGAAGAATCTAGTTTCTTAACAAAAGGGTCAGTTCTAGCCTTTTGGGGGCAGGATGTTTAAATTACAGATGACCTTCTCAGCCTTCTTGATCTATATTCTCACGACACAGTATATCTTACTTATCTAGCTAACCTTTTACTAGCTGAGTCTATCCCTGCTGACAGTGATGACACTGTTACTTTTTACTGTTCACTTTCTATAGACGTAGCTAGTATGTAGTGTCTAAACCAGGATTAAGTATCTTAACAAGGATTAATCACAGTCTGAGTATCTAAACCTGCACTAATCACAGTCTGAGTATCTAAACCTGCATTAATCACAGCCTGAGTATCTAAACCTGTATTATTCACAGTCTGAGTATCTAAATCTGTATTAATCACAGTCTGAGTATCTAACCCTGCATTAATCACAGTCTGAATATCAAAACCTGCATTAATCACAGTCTGAGTATCTAACCCTGTATTAATCACAGTCTGAGTATCTAAACCTGCATTAATCACAGCCTGAGTATCTAAACCTGTATTATTCACAGTCTGAGTATCTAAATCTATACTAATCACAGTCTGAGTATCTAAACCTGTATTATTCACAGTCTGAGTATCTAAATCTGTATTAATCACAGTCTGAGTATCTAACCCTGCATTAATCACAGTCTGAGTATCTAATCCTGTATTAATCACAGTCTGAGTATCTAAACCTGTATTAATCACAGTCTGAGTATCTAAACCTGCATTAATCACAGTCTGAGTATCTAATCCTGTATTAATCACAGTCTGAGTATCTAAACCTGCATTAATCACAGTCTGAGTATCTAAACCTGTATTAATCACAGTCTGAGTATCTAACCCTGCATTAATCACAGTCTGAGTATCTAAACCTGCTTTAATCACAGTCTGTGTATATAAACCTGCATTAAGCAGCTGGTTGTTTGGTAGAGCCAGCTTTCAATAACAACATACTTCAACAGTTATCAGTAACTTCCATCAGCACTAAGCAGACTGCCCTGTTGTGTGTCTTTTACCTCATTCAGCATTTTAATATAATCAGTCTTTGTTGGGTAAGAATATTTAAAATTTTAAAAGAATTTAAAGTCAAAAGCAGGTAGCCTAACCTAAACGTTAAGGTTACTGTCGATGCTAGTAGGTAGGGTGACATTAGAGTGACATAGGGTGACATTTTTCTTGTCATTCATTGAAGTCTTTTTCTAATGAGGGGTTGGGAGGGTCTCATTATTTTGTTCAGATCTGTTTTTGCTCTGCGGCCCATAAGATCCCAGTTTCTGCACACAGTATTACTGTCTTGGCCCTTATGATATAAATATCAGGCAGCTGTTGGCTCATTGTACTTCTATCTTTTTATTTATTAATTCTTTTATCAAATAACAGGTAAAATACACAACTGATCAAATGTCTTAGAGTGTCTTCAGACTCTGTGCTGCAGAGCTGTTGTGACGCATATGATTCAGTGTGTTTAAATAAGATCTGTTAGATATTGAAGCACTTAGTAAAGTTGAGAACATTTGCGTACAGCATTAGCCAGAGAATGGGAATGAGTGATTCTTCGCTTGTTTTAGCTGTGACATGTTCTCTATCAGTACTAAGAGGATGAGGGTCCATGTTTTAGAGGAGGACAGCATCAACAGATTATACTGAAATGTTCTATAAGGACATGATTGCTCATGCAGGACATGAGAACACATGCATGCCAAGCAGAGGGAATGAGCAATTTGGGTGATGGCAGTTGGCTTGTTGCCTTAATGCAAGTGCAGTTCCAATTACTACGGAGAAGATAACATTCACTGTGTATTTTACTCCTCATAGTTCCATATATGAGGGATATTAGACAGTAAGTAAACAGTCAGTTCTCATTGTCAATATGTTGGACATGGGACAAATAGGCAGTCATAAACATCTGACCGACTTAAACAAGGGCAAAATCGTTATCGTCAGATGACTGAGTCAGAGCATTTCTGAAACATCAGTGCTTGTGGGATGCTTTTGGTCGGCAGGAGTGAGTCCATGCTGGCAGTAGTGTGAGGAGGAACAAAGCAATAACTGGCGACGAGGTGTTACCAGGGCTCTTCGATGCAGAAGGGCCAACAGAAGGGCAGCTGTGGTACAAGTCACAGGAATTTTTCTTAATAATGGTTATGGGAGGAGCGTGACAGTGTAACGCACCCTACTACGTATAGGACTGCGTAGCTGAGTTTCTGTGCTAACCCCTGTACACTGTCAAAAGGGCACAAACAAGCACTGGGACTGGCCTTTGGAGTAATGGAGAAAGCTTGCCTGGTCTGATAAGTCCCGTTTGCTTTTATACCACATGGACGGCTGGGTACATGTGCATCTGGGGAAGTGCTGGAACCAGGATGCACTGGATGGACAAAAAAAGACATGCTGGTGGAGGGAATTGTTATTGCTCTGCTGGGAAATGCTGTGTCCAGTCATTCATGTGGACATCAATTTGTCATATGCTACATAGCTGAACATCGTTGCAGACCAGGTAGAACCCTAGTCATTCATGTGGAGATCAATTTGTCACATGGCACATACCTGAACATCGTTGCAGACCAGGGACTATTCCAACTATGACAGTGGGATTACCTTATAGCAGTGTCCTCCTTCAGGGGGATAGTGCACCCTGCTGCACACTGCACACATTATTCAGGAGTGGTGTGGTGAACACATCGTGAATGTGTTGCCTTGGTCTCAAAATTCTCTAGATCTCAATCTAATTCAGCATCTGCAAGATGTGCTAGAGCAACAGTTCAGTCTGTGGCAGCTCTACCTCTACCTGAGCTGTAGAGCTCATTAAATGGCGGATTGATGCTGTTTTGGCAGCATGTTTAAGACCATATTTGGCTGGTCTTAATAAGGTTTTGGCATGTAAATGTCTCAGAAACAGTGAATTCACATTGGGCTGTTTGCAGTTAATTTTAACAAAATGATGTAGTATGTTACTGTGTGTTGCACTGGTGTGACTGTATGAGACACTGCTGGAGGTTTTATAAACCTCAGTATCACTGTGCGTTGAGAACAGTCGGCCAACCAGAAATAATGGTTGTGTGGTCATAAATTATGCATGGCAAAAAGTGAGCTATGGTCTCTGACTTTACATGTAGAAGATGGGTGTGTCTAGTGGAGTGTGCAGTAGGTGTACACAGTGTTTAAAAACTCCATGTCAGTGTTTTTGCACCACCCAAATATTAAGTGATTAGCAGTGGTCCTATGGTGGTGCTTTTCCATTGATGAATAGGGCACATGCTGATTTTGTGAATCTGTGTTGTGCAGATGAGCTGCAGTCAGTAACACTAAATGCAGGCTGGTGTATCAGATAATATATTTGCAGTTACAGTTCATCTATTATCCTGTATAATTTATTATCATTGGTCAGGACCCCCACAAGACCACCACTGAGCAGGATCACACTGTATCCATTTGTCCACTGTATTAGACACACCACTTTGTAAATGTAGAGACAACAGCTCATCTGTTGCTGCATAGTTTGTGTTAATCATCTGTTAGTCCTTCATCAGAGGTCAGTTTATGGACAGGTATTTTTTTGGTTAGCGCACACACACACACACACACACACACACACACACACATTTGCTTTTATTACAGCTTCAGTTTTTCAAAGAATGCTGCCGGGGTTTGAACTCTGTGATGGCTTTTTTGTATATTTCCTTTTCTCAGGGGAATGGCTTTTTGACAGCTACACATCCTTTCAGACCCACAATGAATCTGAATGATCTAAAATAGTAGTGGAGCTAGTTTTTCTCCTCTCCCTCAATCTGATGAAGACATTTTGCAGTTATCATATATGCAATAATCTCTGAAATATCCTCTAAAAAAATTGCTGTTTTGATTAGAAATTGATTAAATGAAGGGTGCGTAATTAGGTAGTTAAAATGTAAACAGTCATGCAGAGTGATCTGATGTAAATGTCCCATTCTAGGGAAACATACTGAGTCATAAATGTTCATAGTATTAAATGTCTCTAAACGCTCCAGCACAGATGGTTATTACGTGAAATCGTTATGAGCTGATGTCTGAGACCTTTTAAATAAAGGTTTGGCATCAACTGTATTATTTATATACAGTAATGGCAGAGAGTCAGTATGCTGGATCGTGTAGGGCAAAACAGTCCCTAAACCCATTTTATGAGCCCTGTTTTACCATATCAGTATTAAATATGATGGTTTTACAGGTGTACATTTCATAACCCCTAGGTTCCTATGACCACCACTAAAAAAAAGAGTCTGTAAGTTAAGAGTCATTTCCCATCACAATGTGTATTTTGCAGACATTTTGAAAATTCAGTTGAATTGTCCTTTAGGTTTAAAAGCTTTAATGCCAGTGCTCTGTGGAAGTGCTGTTATACGGAGAGCCAGACTCCTTTAGTGGACGAAGTTGAACAGCACTTGGCGGTCCTGCATCGATTAACACGTTGCCTCTTGAAGATGAAGATGTAAACAGTGTCCTTCTAGCTGTCTGGCAAATCTATTATCATATTTCCTGGTATACACTGCAAGTGCATGGAGGTGTCTGTGCAGGATCTCCTGCTGCACCGTGTTTGTCACTGTTTTCAGAGCTATTGTATTACACAGGTATGTCCCTCTATTGATTACATTAGATGTGCTGATAGACAGAAGAACTGACAAATATCTCTCTTGTACTTTCTCTCCATTGTTCTGTCTCTCTCACAGTGCGTACACACACATACTCACACACATACATTCACCCTGCCTGTGTGTGTTTGTGTGTGTGTGTGAGGGGGTTGAGATTGCATGATCCAGTGCACACTGTGACTGACACGGCCCAAGGTGACTGGTCGATACCATGATTGACGGGCATGCTTCTATTGAGTGCGTGATCCGAAACGAGGAGGGGTACAAGAGGGCAGAGCGAGCCTGAGAGACAGACAGAGAGAGATGGGGGACCGCAAAGAATGAGTCAGAGGAGAGGAGGGAGTGTGGGAGGGTTGGGGGAGTAGGGGCGGCGGTGGTGGTGCGGATAGAGAGCAATGCAGAAGCAGATAGAGGAACACAGGATGTTAGAGGAGAAAACTGAATAAGGGAGGAGAGAAAGAATTGGACACAAGAAGTGAATCCGAATATTAAACATTGAAGGATATTTATGTAAGGCAGGCCGACCTTGGAAAGACCGTTGCATCCTTAAAAAAAATTTAAAGGGGAATTCCTCTGAAAGAGGTGTGCAGTCTGAGTGGTTGATGCAGAATGTGCAATTCAGAGTCAGAACTGTTTTTACATTTTATTGTTACGTTTACAGACAACATATCGTCTAATTAATTAATTCTTCGATTAAATAATAATTTTTAATAATTAAAAATATTTTTACAGCCCTGTTTGTGTAATGTTTAGAGTCAGGTTAGGGTCTCATTTAAAAACTGTGCATTAGAATATAAAAAAAATCTTAAGTGATATTAATTTCTGTTTAAATATCTCTGAATATTAAACTAACAAATGGAAAATATGAACATAATTTCCCAGTTGATGGGCCAGGCAGTTTCAAATTAAAATAATGATAGTCTCATACTGTGTGAAATGTTATGTCTCATTCTTGTTTTGCTTTCATTGGCTCTATTCTGTGGTATGGCGATGTTCGACTGCATTTTCATTGCCTGTGGATTCTAATATTATAGCTAATATTAGATCCAAGAGAGAAAATAGGTCACTGTACTTGAACTGTACATGAACTGACCCGTGCTGCCCCACTCAGCAGACATAGAGCCTTCTTTACCAAATGAGTAACGGCACACAGTATAAGGATTCACTGTGTGATTTCGTTCACACAATTTGACTTACAGTTTCGCCTACACTGTATAGCATTCACAGACATTATCCAGTGTTAGGTATAATACTCCTAACACTGTCGACAGCGGACGTACAGTGATGCACAAATACACTAATAAATAAAGTTTTAATTCACAAGCTGGGTATTTGTTGTGTTGCATCATAGAAATCCAGGTCAACAGTTCACTGAAAAGCCTTTAAGTTTTAAACTGTGGTGTTAACTGCAACAGTTGTGCTCATATTTGCAATAGTCCCTTTTTAGCTTTCCTCCTGTAAAACATGTTACAGGTTTACAGAGGTTCTGATATATACAGCAACAATCATAGGACAGCCAAATCCCAGAATAAGAGCTTGATCCACTCGTAGCTTCATATGACTGCATTTGTCATGAATTAAAAGAACTTCCACATGACAGACTTACTTAAATTCAGCTTTATATATATTAATATGTGTATTCGCCTATATGTGTATTAAGAGCACTTTCTTTGGCCGTCTGTGGCCTCTGCGGTGTCTTTATTTCTGAAGCTGGTTCCAATTACAGTTTTTTCATTTTTGTAACTTTGCTGTTATTTCTGTTTTCTAAATGCTGCTAAAAACTAGCTTGAAGACATTTTGGTGGGAGGAAATGCAAACCTCTATCATACACTTCACCCAAGTGCTCGAAAAACAACCTCACCACAGCTTAGTGGTGTGTCAACTACTGAGTAATGTCACACCGGCACTGAATTCAGTTTGCACTTTAAAGTTGGTGCTGTTCCCAGCTGCGTTCCATGGAACAGCTTTCGTATTCCTCTCAAAAGCTGTCAGCATGTTAAAGAGCAAGTGTTTGGACGGGAGTAGATTTCAGTTCACTGGAATCAGTGGCTGTGGAAATTGGCTACATTTACTAGTTTACAGTTAGCAACCTGTTCCAGCTATCTAGGTTAGTCTAGCTTTTTGGGTTAAGGTTATTTTCACATAGTTTCCTCTCTATGTAGACGTTACACGACTGTACTATGATCTGACAGATGTCTTGCAGTTTGGACTCCCATGCTGTAGTGTATTTGCTGTTCTCCAACTATTCTATCTTCGACTATGACGAAGATAGAGTGATGTAGAGATCTAAGCGCCAGTCTTTCTGAGTTCAATAGTGATCAGTAAGGCAATAGAAAAACGTAAATCTGTTTCTTGTGAAAAGGGCCATTGTGACTGTAACTAGGCAAACAACTCTACTTGCCATGAGCTAGAACCAAAAAAGATGGTCAGTTCCAGTGTTATCATTAGCACATTAGGCCATCTGAAGGGGCAGTCTCTGTTACTCAAGGCTTTTCCGTACCTGACATGAAAACTAGTCTACCCCATTGTGATTAAACAGTCTTTCTTTGCTATTTTTGAACAATAAAACATCAGATACACCTCTGTACAGTTTTCCTATCATCAGTGCAACTTCATAAATAAGAACACAATAATACCAGCCTTCCTCATACATGCAGCTAATCAGATATCTCTTCATTACTTCTTAAAGGATATATGAATATCAAAATCCGTCAGAAACTACATTCCAGACTTGGTTCTTGGGGAAAAAACATTAGCATTCATGCTACGGAGAGGTTTTCTTTCTTCAGTAAGGCTTTTCACACTCACATATTTCTATTGCAAAACTGGAACAAAGGACGGAGGGAGACTATGCTTTGCTTGCTTTATCCTGAAGAAGGAATAGAGTGAACTAGAATGCCTATAGCTGTCTCATACAGCACTCGAATATTCCATCATCTGAACATCTTAAGCACAAATTGAACTGGATTCAATTGTACTAGAAATGTCATAGCCTTGATGGTCATATCAGTGATGCAGAAAAAGGTGTTGCACGCAGTAACAACAACATGATGCAAGACTGTGTTTGTAGCAGATTGTGTTAGTACTTTATTGTGGGGTCAATTTGAAAGAGGCTGTTATTACTGAGGGAGCGCCGGATTCAGCAAATTACAGGAAGTCATTCATTCTGGGAGTATTATTATTTATGTATTTGTTTGTTGGTTTGTTCCATTTACAATACTGTGCAAAAGCACTTCTTTATTTCCAGTCAGAACAGTCATTTAGTACAAGTTATTCATTCGTCAGTGTCAGGAAAAAAGCAGGAAACATTGCAACAGAAAAATGCCCAGAAACTTCAACATCTGAATACAGTTTCAGTGTTTGGTGTGTTCACTCTTTGTCCTTGTTACAGCTTCCATTCTTTTTTGTGAGACTTCCTCTCTGCAGAGATGTTCTTGGTTGCATTTTCTGTTTCTCACAGTCCAAGCAGTCCTCAACACATGCACTGATGTTGGGGTCTGGACTGTGGGCTGGTCAGTATATTAATCTGAGATTTTTGTATTTGGTTTGCAAACCTATTTTTTCTCAGCACCAACATAGTACAGTTCTCTTCTTACAGTGAAAGGATGGACAGCAACACCCGTGGATGCTTTCTCTCTATTAATAGGGATATTTAAACAGCTTTAAATACTGTTTATCTGATGGTAACAGCTTTGGCGGTCTACTAAGTCTTGCACTTCTGCTTTCCCAATTATTGTCCTCTGCCTTAAGCAAGTGAGTTGGATTGGTCTTACCTGCAGTGCTGCAGTTTTTGTGATCTTAATCCAGTATGAATCTGCTGTGTCTGTAGTTATTATAAATCTGCTGAGAAATCGTTTTCAGAGTGAATTACCTCCCTGTAATTCATCAAATTCTGAGCTTCCTCAGTAATAACAGTCCTGCTCAAATCAACATAATGTATTAACAACACTGGGCATTATTTTGTGACAAATAAAACTTGACTGGAGCCAATTCCTTAATCATCAACTTCATGACAAGACCATGGAAATGCACTTTTGGTGATGACCAAATGACAATTTGAAGCATGACTTCTGAGGCATTTGTGAAGTCATATGAACCCACTTTACTAGCCTAATGCTAATCTATATGCCAGTTATTGTTTAAAAAGTAACATCCATGGGATGAGGTTCTGATCTGGGCTGTTTGGGGTCATTTGGACAAATTGCAGAGATTATTTCATCCTGTACAATTTGACCAGATTCTGCACTAATAACAAATTACATTACCAGTCCTACTCTGGTAAAACTAAACCAGCTTAAATAAGACTTCATTCTCTTCAGAAATGATTATACTCTTATTATATTTACGGGCTTGTAATGTTACGGGAACATTTTTGTGCTTAGAAGCAGGAACGATGAAGAAAACATTAGGAAGGAATAGTGTTGCATGAGGAGGAAGGTCTTCAGTTGATATATGAAAGATGCAATTACAGGGAAAGAGAGAAGGCCAGTATGTGGTTGTCTGATTTGGAAGGTGTTTGCCACCACACGAGCTACGAGAGTGAAGAGGGCTGAAATGGAGGAGAAGCTCAGAATGATAAGTAGGTGTAGGTCTCCGCAGACTATAAAAAAATGGATGTCGCAGATTCCCACTGTATTAAGATCACGCCTCGGTTTTATAGTGACTTAAATTTCAGTATGTGCTCAGGTAAAACTAACCCAGGTCAAACAGAGCTTTAGTCTTCCTGTCCATGTAATTGAGCAGGAGATGTGCTGGACACCAGTTAGGCAACAGCCTCTATATCCAAAAGAGGGGAAGAGAATGGATACCACTGAGATCAGAGCTTGACAAGGACACAGTGTAGTCTGTTTGAGCACAGTTTGCCTCTGTTAAATTGCTCAGCCCAGCAGGTAAATAGCATTGGTTACCACCTCCTACAGAAACACCCATGTGGCACAAAGCAAAACTCTCTCTCGTGGTAGAGGAGCTCTGTGAATAATGATCTGGAACTTTCTGGACTCGGGGATTGTCTTTGGTAAAGCAGAGGAAGGACATAAAAAGTAGAGTCTCATCACTTACCATCTAGATGGAACATTCTGCTAAAGTGGTTTAAATTTTGGACTTTTGACTTTTTGTGTTGGGTGACCTGATACATTTATGTTTAGTTTACTTGTACAGGCTTTTTTGTCACTAGCAAAACAATCCTAACGCTGTGAAAACTTTACCGAATGGGAAGGAAGATAAAGGACACCAGTAACCATACATGATATGGGTAATATTTATTGAGCTACACATACAGAAGTAGTGTCTCTCATTATGGCTAACACAATATGCCAGACGTCTCAGCAAGGAGTTGGAGAGCTTGAATCCCATCCAGCTTGAATATTCTTGCACAGTTTCTGCAGATTTTTCAGGGTTTACATTTAGCTTATTAGTGATCTGATGATGGCTGTTGTTGCTACATGGTACCTTAACAGGTGCTATTAGGGATACGGTGGTTTTGTCAGTCTACAGGTGGGTTCAGATTTCAGAGTTGGTGCACCATATCAGGGTAGTTCAAGTTCATACAGCATGATCTCAAGCTATATTGAGATCTGAATCAAACTTGCAGACCTGATTAAAACCACGGGTAGCTTGCAAAACATAATACAAATTGGGGGTAGTCTATTTGTGCTTGACCTGGTGCTACTGGATGCCAACACTGGTGGTCTTGACCAAAGGGTGGACTTGTTTTCTCGGTAGTAAGATTTGTGGTGTGGAGAGCCTGCCTAAGTGAAGCTACCAATGTCTTTCCAGTTCCATGGCTCAGTCTCCAGGAAGGCCGGATGTTCTCTGAAGGGAAAGTCCATCAACCTTAACATGTTCCGAAATAGATTGCAATTGTGCTGCACTTGATATACCCTCCAGAAATCCCAGCTGTCTGCCTAGTCACTTGATTGGATATGGGCTTCTTCTGATGCTTTTAGGAAGCAGCTGTTTTTAAGATCTTTTACATTCAGTGATTGCATTTACAGATGAACAACTGATCGTTGTGACATTCATTCTTTAAATGCACAACAAGGACAGTATTTATATTTATTGTATTGATTTATGTACAAACAGTAATTCTGTACTGTGCATCAATGACTCTTCCCCAGTTTGTGGTATTTGCCTAATGTACTGTAGACGTTATGGCAATAAAAAAGTTTACCACCGGCAAATGTGTAGCACTGCCAGATTTTTGTCCAGACCATTTGCTAGTTATTTCGGTACTTGGACAATTTTACTGTTTTGGCAATTGCAGCATGACTGAATGCGGCTTGTGGGTTAATTACTGTTGCTTTTATTCTATCATAATTCCAGACGGACAAGGAATCATTGGCATTCGAATGATGAACGACACCTACTGAGGTGTTTTTTGCTTCTCCTGCAGTGCCTTATGTCGACTGTGACAGATGGGTTAGTAATGTGTTTAGTGATTAAATGTCAGGGCAAACTGCAATAATCCACACCAAATAAATAATAGATGTTACATGAAACTTGTTATTTGTAAAAGCCAGGGTGTAAAAACCGGTCACTGCAGCACTAAAAGCTGTCCACCGACCAGCAGATCATGTATAAACACAACACCAGCTCTTCTGTGAAGCTCCATCAAACACTCAGAAAGGTTCCTGAATGAGTCTTGGCTCGGACCTACAGTTCTAAAAAAACTTTATCTAGTATGAAACATTTACATTGTGTGGAAGTTCTTGATAAATGTTCTTTACACTTGCAAGGATTATCTACAGAACCTCTGTAGGTAACCAAAGTGCTTCTTTTGACATTACTTTAAAAGGGCATTATGGCATAATGTTATTTGTCATGTTATGTAATGTTCTGTGTTGCTGTTTTGCCTTGGTTTAAAGCAGCTGTCAAATTTATACTCCAAACAGTATATCACCACACAGTTGTGGTCCACTGCTATTGGAAGAAACGCTTTGTTAGCATTAACAGCTGTTTATTTACCAGTCTAGGAAAAGCGTTGCGAGTTCAGCATCAAACTTTCTCTCCAGTCTCCAGAGGTGGAAATCGGTGCCAGTGTTAAGTCTTGTTTTACTTCTATTTATATCTCTTCTTTTGTTTGCTACTGGATGTGGTATCTTGGCAAGAGCAGGCTACAGCGTTCGCTTGCCAAGAGCTTTAGCCATTATTGCGTTTACTCTTCCTTTCATTGGTTACCTGCCCTTAAACGATCTAACCAGAAACAGCAACCACAACATGATGGATAAGAGGGTAGAATACACGGTCGAGGCAGCAGTGTTACTTTATCCTCACATATTGGACACTGACTCTCTGACGCATTTTAAAGGTACAAAGTGGTATTGTGAGACTGGGGCTAGCTGGTTAACATGCTAACTTCTGAGGCTGTACCTGTAACACAATACATAGACATTTTTAGCAGACCATCAATGCTGTTCAACATCAATTACTTTACATTCTGTTGATAATTTTGTTTAATTATTGAATGTTTTACCCTAAAAGTTGTACATATTGGTCCTTTAACGGGTTCGCCCATTGGTTTATGCGCCTCAGTGTTCTTGCACTACACTACCCAGCATGCATTTTCCATATACATCATACATCCATTGCGAATCCCCCCTACACTGATAAAGAAAGCCATTGATTTTGTGAATAATAAATACGGAGATACCATCTAGCTTTCTTATGCATTAGCCAGCTAGTGGGGGAAAAGAAACCAGATGTCAGTCCGCCCTCATGCTACAAGTTCCTTCCACTTTCAAGATACATCATCGAAGGGGTGGGTTCCTAGACTTCAGACCAGAAAGCCTTGCTCTAGAGGCCATTGTTTGCAACAGATAAATCAGTGGTTACATGTTTCAGTTTGGCTGAAGTACTCTTTTAAAGATGACACTGCAACACAATCAGCTATGTTGATGTCGACGCTGTCCTGAGAATGGTCCACCGCTCAAATAGTATCTGATGGTCCTAATGCAGCCCCTTTCCATTAATGAACACGCTAGAGGGGGCTGATAAACTGTGAAGTAACAGATGGGCTTCAGTTGCCAAAGCAACTTACTGCTGCCAAAGCAACTTAATCACCACGTTTGACAAAGCTCGCTGGTTTGCGCGAGGTATTTTTGTGCGGTTGCCAGCCTTAAGAGGATGATTCAGTGTGCAGCAGTTTTAGCTTGCGTGTGGCAATAGGCATACTTAGGCTCCTTAACAACCACATAATTCAGAAGGTCTGGCGACCTTTGGAAGATGTCCATATGAAAACACGTATGCTGTTTTAGCTCACTGGAAGGAGCCACACCGGGTTTACCATGAAGGGTGAGATTATCAAAAACACCTGTCATTTTTGTTATAGAGGAAATCTGCTCGGACCCTGAGTGACGCACAATGCAGAATGACGACACAACTTCAGAGACAGTACCTGGCAGTACCTCTTCTAAAATGGCCAGTGAGTGTAGGTACAGTGTAGTTGTACCTTCTAAGCTAGCAACTTGACCATGCAGACCTCTGTCTCATTCCTGCTTTCCTTGCCCTCTTTCCTATTGTATATCTCACCTCTGCTTTAGTGTGTTATAACATGCCCCTTCGTTTGCCTCCGTGTTCGCTGGCTTGCTCTGTGCTGGAGGTGAGTCAGCCTCTTGGACTTCGCCCTTAATCAGAATCACTGTGAGCTCCAGAGTGTGACACACTCCTCCTGTGAGAGACATTCCTCTCTCTCTCTCGTTCTTTCTCTTCTGCCGCAGGGCCAAAGCACAAAGGTGAATGATGGCTTCTGTGCATTCTAGGCCACAAGATGTGTCAGGCCCGATTGTCATGTGGCCCATTTGTTCTTCCATGTGTTGCTTGGCAGAGGCACACGGCTATCCTCCATTCTGCCGTGGCATGCAGAGACAGAGCACAAGCCTCTCAGTGTTACTTACTGTCCACTTCTATGTTATGCCGTTCTTCTCTCTGTCTTGTTTTATTTCTTACTTACCATTCAGTCACAAATCACAAAAACCTGAGATTTACAGGAAGACAGTGAATATGGATGTCATTTTCTAGGCCTAATCCTGTTTTGTTACTCATAAACATCAGCATCATAAGCAGATGTTGAATATGGATAGAGAAATTAATAATACAGAGAACCTACCCTGCCAAAAAGCCCAGAGCCAACATGTATCCTATTATGGTCTAATCCATCCAAAATACAACATAAGCTGGTTTTGGTGGCAATCAGCATTATAATGTTCATGGCTGCTGACCAGCATTTAAAGCACAGCATGTTGTCACCGTCCAAAATAAAAACATCTCTATTTTCTATTTTACTTCTAAATCATTTGACAACACCTGCCGTTTACACTGTGGGGAAATTTTGTAATAAATGGGCCAACAGAAATTGCTTGGAATAAAATCGATTTTCATGAAATTACACTGAAGTTACCATTTTGAAAATACTTGTTTTTCTGTTGACAGTAATAATATGCTGGTCTGTCCAGCAGTGCTGCTGAATTTTCTAGTCAGACTCGCTGGCATTGTCTGAGCTGTTTTCTGTTTTGAATAGCTTTGGTTACCTAGTGGTCCTAGGTTTACTGCCTGATGT
The DNA here is from genome assembly GCA_024036415.1 of Prochilodus magdalenae. NCBI lineage: Eukaryota > Metazoa > Chordata > Actinopteri > Characiformes > Prochilodontidae > Prochilodus > Prochilodus magdalenae. Next base: position 47,667 of record JAMWET010005504.1, read on the forward strand.
TATGTATGCGATTCTAAAGCTAGAAGAAGGTTAGAAGGCATGCATAATGCAGCACTTGCTGTTGAGGTTCAGTAATTATTTGTCTTTTTCATTCAGTATTTAGGGAACATTAACAATTGACACATGAGAGATATGAGACAATAGAACTGTCTATTTACAACCATTCTTGTTATGTGTCTCAAGTTGAAGACCGTTTTACATTCTTCATGCCGCTTTCTTGCTTTCTTTTAGAACCATCTACAAGTGTGGTCATCATTTTATAATGATATATATTCCAGTTTTTGTCAGTTCACTACTTTCTTGTTTATTTAAAATGATCTGAATAGTTATATAAATACAGATGTGCAGTGATATTACTATTATATTTGCAGATGTGTGTTTAATAAACTGCAACATTGGACAGATGTTTTAAAGTGGTATGTATTGAGCAGAATGTTTATGTGGCATTGTTTAACCCTCTACAGGTGAATGTGACGGTAATACTAATGAAGCTGGATCTCATCTTAATGTCAACATCTTATAAATGTTTCATTTTCAAAGGTATACAAAACCTAAAAAAAAAAAAGATATTTGCGTTGGTCTGTTTGTAGGCTTCACATGTGAATTGGAAATTGGTTTAATATTCATAAAAGGTTTGATTCCAAACGTCCGAATCGCAGTGTAAAAACGAGTCTTATGTAAATGTCAAAAATGTAAATCAGGTATCTGACAGCTTCTAATCAACTACTTACAGACCTATCACAGTCTAAATCCATATCTGACTCTCTCTGCTTCATCCTTCACTTTTTTTTCATTCCTCTTCTCCTGAGCTCTCCTGCTCTCTCTCCAGGGTGAGAGAAGCTGATTGAGGAAATGGCCCTGAGGCTCAGAGGCTCCACTGTACTTACAGAGAAAGAGCCCAGCAATTAACATACACGCACACACACATCTATATGCTCAGAGCAGCAATTAAGCATTCTGAGAGGTCCAAATTAGTCGGAGAGAAAGAGGAATGGAGAGGGAGAGATAGAAAGAAGGGGATGCAGAAAATTTCCTGTTTTAGTTCACGTACATTCCTCATAACTCAGACTTCTTTCCCTTTCTATGGGAGAAGGTTGCAGTAAACGAGTTTGAAATGTGGGGGCATTGACTATTCTCAGAGGAAGAGTTATTGCTTGAAATTTCTCAAACATCACTTTTTAGTGACTCAGGAGACTTCTCAGTACTTTCATCTCAGGATGAAACAAAGAGATACAGGAGAAATGAGAGTTCAGATGAGTGGTGTTATCTTGGCTGAGCTGAGCACAGACATGGGCCTTTGTTGAGATCTCTACTAAACCTCAGGAGAAGAGATGTGAGATCGCTGGGAATGTTTCTCGGGAGATATATGAATAGCAGGAGAGTCCAGGAGAAACCTAGAAGAAGTCTTTCCTATGGGCATTAAAAACTCGTATTTAATAATGTTTCGTTATTAACTTTATCTATGACACCAGATTATCGCTGCTTGATACTCTGTAATAGGGGCCTTTCACCTTTGGCACAGTGGATTTTTGGGGTTGAAATATTGCACGGCCCCCTCTCTGCCAACCAAGACCCTCTTTTAGTAACAAGCTCACCCAACAGAAATTATGGAAAAGGAAATGACATTAATCTGGTTTGCATGGCCTATATGTGGAGCCATTCAGCAGAACTTATACAAGCTTGTCTAAATTATTTTCCATGTATTTCCTAATGTATGTCTTGTAGCTCTGCTCTTTTGGACCCTCTTGGACCGTGTTGCTATCCCAAAGACCCCTTGGGAAGATCCCCTGCTCGATAAGAATTCAACTGAAAGTTTTAGTTGCAACACATTTTCAAGAATCCCCCTTTTATCCTTTGATATAGGTTGTGGATCTTCACGTCTAGGGAATATTAATGTGATATTTTGATTAACGACACCATTAACAGAGAAATAGCATTTTTATTTCCCTTTATACAGCAACTGTATAAAATGTATCACATCCAAAATTGTAGGACTGGACCCAAATTGTCCAGTATTTGAGTCTTCGTACAGTGTCTATGTGTTTGGTTCCTAATTTTGGGATGTGGGCCGCCAATAAGGGTGACCTGCAGAATGTAACGTTACAGGTTATTCGGAACTTCATTTACAGGGCAGGTAAAAGTGGCTCAAATCTGATCCTGTTTTTCATATGTGAACAGCAGAAATTCCAAATTGGGATACTTTCAGGGGGGTCTGGTAAACAGTTGGAGCCGCAGTCGTGCAGTCAGCACAGGCATTGGACACGTGTTTCCAACTTTCTCCATTCCCCAGGTTGGAAAGGCTTTGTATAGTCACTGTTGATTACAGCTGAAGTTCCAGAATACTCAGACAGCCCTGCAAAAATCGCTACAGATGTACATAGCAGCATTTTGGAATGAAGCTCTTCAGTTATGGCGTGACTTTGCAGTAAAACTCAGCGCAGCTGTTACAATATCCAAATATCAGCTTCATTACATCGACACACCGCCTCCTCCTTGTCATGTTTATGCAAGGCCGCTAAAAACGTGACCGTTTTTTTTCCTCCTGCATATCGCTCATAAGTCCAGCTGCAGTCTGTGTCACGACAAGTTTGTGATTCAGCCATTTGGAAAACATGCTGTGTTAATATGTTACCCGTTAGTCATTGTTGAAAGCAGCCGATTGTAATCCAGTCTCTAAGCCTGAAATTCTGTCCGTTATTGTCTTTTTTTATCTCAAAATCAATTTGGCAAGTTCTCACTCAGCATCTCTTAGAAGTTTTTCTTCATAAAGTAGGATTCTTGCAAGTATGATTAATCGTGTAATCATGTCAGGCAGTCTAATTGGCTAATCTTTTCATCATTTCTACCCTGGTGCGATATTTTACCATGATGTCAGGGACCTCGTTCCTCTCAGGGGGCTGGCAGTTTGGCGAAGATAATTAACCTAATTTTAGCTCTTTGTGTGAATGTCAGCAAAAATTGCAGCGAGAGGCTGTCAGCTCAACTTAGCTTGAGTCAGAGAGGTTATGTAAGCTTGTCCTCCTAATTTATCTTCCCCCCCTCCCCTTCCTTCTCTTCCAGCGGCAGACGCGGTTCCCGTAAGGAAAGATGGAGAGCAGGTAAGAAATCCTGTTAAATCATTACCATGTACTTAGCGCTTAACCTCCATATAGGTTTTGGCTCAGGCTGAGGCCGATTTGACCAATAGAAGGTAGCCTATGGTTTCCATCCATAATGCATACTAAACCTAGTGGGGACTTGTTTCCATTGTGTAAGTGTACATAGTAAAAAGCCGCCCACAAGGTTTTATTCTTTTGCTGTCATATTGAGTTTTTTGGGTGAAACATACCTTTTATGAGGAGTTCCTCCTCCAGTGGGTTTCGCTATACCTTACGCTAATGCAGTATTTAGATGAAACCCTTTTAATGATCCCCTCTCTCTAGGGGGCTGTGCTACGCTAGTATGCTTTTTTGTGTGAAACATAATTTAATGAACACTCTCTATTGGCTGTGCTACATTATGCTATTATGCTAGTAAGTAGGCTAATTACATCCCTGACCAAGCCGGCACTTACCGGCAAATTCCACCAGTAATTCAATTGTTATGATGTAAACAGTTATTCAGAGTGGTTTGTTGTGAACTGGTGCATTGGAGAGGAACTCTCTCGCAGAGTGTATAACCCTATTACTTTAATTTACCATCCAAAAGAGCCAGTGACCCTACATGTGTCCTCTGACTTTTATTCTGAAGTCGATAAAGAAAAAAATGGTGATAAATTCTTTTGCCTTTCCACGTCTGCTGTAGCCTGAACTGTCTAATAGCACTGATTGCATTTACGTGGACTTAATAATCAGGTCATTATCAGATTTCTGCAGTTGGTGGTTATTCAAGTGGTCATTTAAAAAGCATAGTATGATTTTTTAGATAGTATTATAGACTAGAAATCTGATGATGAAATCCAGTAGCTGGAGTTTAGCTCAGTAATGAGATTTTTCAGTGCATGTATGCTATTACTCTGATATCTTTCGTCTGTGCATGTGTAAAACAGTGAGGTAGATGAAACAGACAGTGCAAGATGGCAATAAAACACATTTCGAGTGACGCTGAAACTGAAACTATATGACAGAATTAGGTATTTGGACATTTTTCATTTTTTAGATGATGTATGCTTATATTTTCAGGTATAGTGACTCCTTGAGTTTGCTTTTAGGTCAGATCTTCTTCTGTGAGTTTACTGCCTGGTTGCAAAGCAGACACCCCCTTACTGCCTGACTCATATAGACCTGGAGTTTCCTCAAATCAGATTTATGAAAGTAAACATTAGGAATGAACTACTGAGAAAATACGACTTTCTGAAGTTTCTTTTGTTTAAATTATAGATAACCTTCTCAGTGTTCGTGGTATTGTAATATGAGTTAACCCAGTCTGTGTGTCTTAGGGTTAGCCAAACTGAAATTCAGTCATCACGCCCACATCCTTGAACGTACTTTATTAGACAGTGCTCAGATCTACTGCTTACTGTCAACATATAAACGAATAAACTAGCAAATGAAATGGATTTTTTTTTGTCACTCAAGCAAAATGGCACAGTAATAAACACAAAGTTGTTAGGAGGGCCTTCTGGCTGCTTATGTCACTTATCAGGTACAGCTAGTTAAAATAGCATTGAATACATGGCTTAAGTTCTGAGACACTTTTTGGTGAAGATTTTGTCTTTTATGAATGCATTTCAGAAATACACTGTAACCCAAAAGCTTTTCCAAACACTAAGTGTCTCAGTCTTCATAGTCATTTAATGTTCATTTAAACTGTGTGCGGAAGCTTTAAAAGTATACTTCAGGCCCATCACTACTGTTGTGAACAAGTCTGACGCAGTACGTTTCTCTAGCATGGCATATTTCAAAGCAAACCACTCTGATTGACTTTGTTTACATCTTTATCATTTGATAAGGCAGACATATTGAAGGATTGCTGGAGTTCCCCTTTTGATTACTGGTTTGACTCCAGCTCGTCAATACGTCAGTTTGCTTGTAAACAGCTTAAAGACGTCACAGACACCAGTTGCGTTGTGTGCCGTATTTACAAGTGGCCTACATGTTAGCCAACGCCCATATAACATAATGCTTCTCCAGGGGAGGAAGACTATTGAATTTCTCACCAAGGCCACAGAAGCTGGCCTCCAGAGGCCCTCCATTACAGTACAGTACAGCCATATAAACGGGCTTTTTCTCCCGGGAGACACAAGCCCATCCATCTTCCTGCTCTGCCACCTCTTTACCTTCCCCTGCACAAGGGCAACAGCTCCAGGCTCCATTGGCTCCCTCACACATAGATGAGATTGGCTCAAAATCAGCCATTTTGGAGCCTGATACCCTTCCAAGCGGCTGCTGTGAAAGATAAAGTGCCAGCAAGTGATGTCATCCATGGCTGCTGCTGAGGAGGTAGCTTCGTAGCATGCAAGGATGGTGGAACGGGTGGGGGGCGGGGGTTGCTTGGATCAGTAATTCATGCATGCATGTAGGAGATTGCACAACCACAATGGACACTTAACAAGGAACTCATTCCCAGCTGTTGTACTGGCGACCGTCAAGAAATTTCAAGGACGCTTGACATTATGTTCCTCCATTGCCCGTCTAATTCACTAAGCACTAAAAACTGCAGCGCAATGAATCATCACCTTCGCAGCTCCAAGTGACCACATAAAAACATTAATTAACCATATCCGTAGCGTAGGCTGAAAATAACCTGCTTTTGTAAATTTACTCCTGCTTAGTTGTTCCCCGGACACTGGGCACCTGCTGTGTATATTGGTCCAGTACTGGGGGGCTGTAATGCCTTAGAGGGTTCAAGACGCATTTATCCGTAACAGGAAAGCAGTGTAAGGGCTAAAGATGAAAAAGCGTCTGATCGATGGACCCTGAGAATCTGGCCAGCAAGGTCAGTTGCATGTTCAGAGTAGGCGCCTTACCCACAGCTCTGCTGCTGTGAAGCTGACCTCTGTTTGACCTTTACTATCGATCCATCCTAATGAGGCTCTTGCTGTTTCTACTGGCAACCGTGTTTCTCTCACTGTAGTAGGTACAATATAAGCAATCGATAGCTGACTGTATGTTTAGGTTGTCGTGTTTTATTGACGCTAAGCTAGCAGAGCCTCTTGGAGGCCACTCCAGGCCTGTTGCTGTTGCTTATATGTTCGACCTTATTTGCCTGCTTCTTTGCTCATGGATCCCGAGATGATTGACCTCTTCCACAATACCTGACCCTGTGGGTTATTTTTAGTTGTTGCTTTGAAGAGGATGTTCCAGAGACTTTTCTGCATTTCTGCATAATTGAGTGTTCGAGATGTAAACTGATGTGTTAGATGTGAAATGTTGTGTCCTTACCTTTGGGGATATTGGTGATATAATCGGTACTACATGTTTCATTAAGAGTGAGCACTATTAGCCCTGGTACAGTATGTCAGACATTAAGTAAAATTTTGTATCTGTAGTTTTGAAAGCAGGCTCATTATTTGTGGCACCACGAGGGAATTGTGTATGTCTGTCATATGTATTGTGTATCATTAAATGTTGTTAGTATTAGTATTTCCCACCCTTGGTGGATGATAGAATGCAGGGGTTGTGATGTCTTTAACACAAATAAGGCCATTTTATGTTCCATTCAAACTGAACAGTGAACCTACACATGCCTTTTTTATAGACAGTATCAATCAAGGTTACTGGTTGTTTTTGTTATCTTAAAAACTTCTGGCTTACACATAACGGTTTAGCCGATGGGACAAAAAATAAATAATAACTTTATCTATCTTTTGCACCGTTTAAAATCTCTAGTTACCCTTTCCATATTCTGTGAATATTCATGATGAACAGACCAGTAGAATTGGTCCAAAACTGCGTCGAAACTTGTTATATCAAACCTTATTGCAAGTTAAGAAAGCTGTTTTATCCTCCATTTTAGAGTTTTAAGGTGACTGCATCATTCCATGAGTGCTGTTTTATACTTTGTATATAAGGAATAACCATAAATTATATATATATATATAAGTTAATGTTGTGTGTAAAAATTCACATAAATCTGTATGCAGTAATAAACTAAATAAAATATAACTAGAGTAGCCATTCCAAAAAAATTAAGTTTTCTTTGGTCACTATGTTGTTCTGTCAGAAGACAAGGTGCAGATGCAAGTACCGAATGCACTGTATTGAGGGAAGCACGCCAGTGGTAGTTTAGTACCTACTTTTCTGAGAGTGTACCTTTACGTTGACGTTGTGTACATTTTATCAGTTAAATTATGCAGAAATGTTGAAGAATATGTGGAATTCCCTTCGCTGTATGTAAGCAGGTGTCGCTTCTTTAAATTGTAAAGCTGTCTTTACGTGCTCCAGTCTGTTGCTCTCTCTCTCTCTATCTCTCTCTCTTTCTTATTCTCTCTTTATAATCCCTCCTTTACTCTACCATTTTTCTTCTGCTAGCACAGATTGGACTAACGGTGTCACAAGCTGGAGTTCACCTGAAGTTTTATTGTTTTTATATCAGCTTCGGTCGTCACTGATATGCTCCATGTTTATCAAGATAGAAAAGCCTTATTTCCTGGTTTTGACTTGCAGCCGTTTCATTTCAAAACCAAATATAAGTATCCTCTATCGCAGAAAGTGTGTATCTATCCAAAACAACACTTTCTATCAGTGGCATACGTATGAGGCTGATATGTTCAGGTGAACCTTCTCCTAAATATCCTTTGTGTTTTCTGTATTAACTAAAATCTCTCACTCCCTCCTTCTATTGTGCTCCTGCACCTCTGACGATACCGCTTCCTTCTCCTCTTGTTGCCCGCCTTCCCCTCAGCATGGACGTGCCGAGTTTTCCTGGGAAGGAATCAACGTAAGTGAGGAATTGACCTCTCCCTCTTCCCCCGTTTTCTCTCTTTTGTCCACATTTCGAAACACTTGGTGTCGTCTTGGTTTCCTAACAAGTGCTTAGAAATGCTTCATCGGTTTACGTATCGCTCGTTTGTCAATTGATGGTTTTCAACTAAAGATTCTTCAGGCTGTAAAATTCAGTAACAATGATTAATCAGGAAACAAAATGTCATTTTATGTAAAAGCAGGATGTCCCCAAAAGTCTGTGGACACTGGAACTTGTTGGACATCCCACTCCAAAACCATGGTCATTAATATAGAGTTGACCCCCCCCGTGAGGCTATAACAGCTTCCACTCTTCTGGGAAGGCGTTCCACAAGACTTTGGACTGTGTCTGTAGGGAATTTGTGCCCATTCAGTCAAGAGAAGATTAGTGAGGCCAAGCATTGATGTTGGATGAGAGGGCCTGGCTCGCGGTCAATGTTCATCACTCCACAGAACACATTTCCACTGCTCCAGAGTCCAGTGGTGGCATGCTTTAAAGACTCAAACTGACATTTGGCTTTGCTCATAGTAAACGTAGGCTGCTTGGCCATGCAAACCTATTTCAGCAATACACAATTCTTGTGCTGATGTTTCCAGATTCAGTTTGGAAATCTGTAGTCAGTGTAATAATAGGCAGTATATGATTTATATGCATTTCAACACTCTGTGCTCTGTTTGTGGGGTCTACTAATTTATGACTGAGATGTAAAGACTGTTGTTGGTCTAACAGGGCAGAAACTTCACAGACAGACATGTGGCAAAGGCGTCATTCTAAGTCATTGAGGTCTTCAGTGCGACCCATTCTACTGCCAGTGTTTTTCAAAGCAACTTTGCACATGCTACCATAAAACATATGGTTTAGTAGTGAATTGGAGGGAAGGTCCTCAAACAACAAATGAGCAAAGACATAACAGTGAACTTCAGGCAGTTTTATAGGAATGGCTTAATCAAACATGTTATTATGTCTTACAAAGCAGGGATCTTTATGAGTCATACATTAGCATGATGTAATTTTCATAACTAGCTTGCAGCTGAAAAATGATGCACAGCTTTGGAGAGCACCTCTGTGCCAGCAAATGTGGAAAAGAGCTTGGTGTCATGTCGCTCTGAGCTGGCCCATGCAGTTGGTTATGTGTGTTCACACATTATCAATTACTTGCTAATTAGCCTTGGCTTTCACGCTCACCTCCTGTTGTCAGTGAGATTAGGGAATACCCCAACTTCATTTGTCCCAAAGATAGATGGAGCCCTAACTCAAGATCAGCATTTTGTTAGCACACTAAAAACCTAAACAAACTGCTTTTCAGAGCTGGACAGGTATGCTTGATTTGTGGCCCATTTAAAAGGGTGTGCAGTTTCTGTAGCCATCTGGTAAACGTTACATATTTGGTAAATATATTCTATTGTAACTGAAGTATTCAGCCCAAACAGAAGACAAAGTCAGAATAGAACTCGGTAAATTATATTAGGAAAAACAATACATACTGTTTATTGAGTATAGGGACACATGAAAGATTCAGTTTTCAAAGATTAAAGATTTCACATGACTGTGCACCTTTCATAAAAATTAACTTGTATTTTTGAGGTATAATATAGTTGGGTATTTTTTAGAAATGTGTATTGCAAGCAACATCTGGAAGAACATTTGTCAACACCTGTTGTGACACTTCCCTGTTTTTTTGTTGAAGTTTGCATGTTTATATTCTCTGTATATTTTTTAAACACCTGCAGTAACGCAGTTGGGGGTATCAACGCAAACTGGCTTAAATGCAAAGAGGGAAGGTGTATATAGAAATATAGGCCAGTTCTGAGCCCCTTAGCAGCCTATCGTTATACAGCTTTGTTTTGCTATTGTCTTTAAACTGGTATAACATTATAACGGGTCAGATCGTGACGCAAACCATTTCCATGGGTTATCCAGGGCAAGAGCACAGGGTAAGGATGTGCATCACCAGCCATATGTGCCTGTTATATATATGCATATATTGGTGTGTCATGCCTGATGTTGTGATATGTTCTGTTAGATTTTTTTTTTTTTACTGAAGTTTTGAATAATTCAAATGAAAAAAGCCAAATCGCTGTGTATGCTATGTATATACTGCCAAAAATCCAGCAGCCACCAACTTACAAGACCTTACCTCGTCCCCATGCGCCGTGAGTCACCTCCACAAGCGCGAATGTACCTGTGTAAGATGTGAAGACGTCATGTTGTCATTATTTGAAGCATTTGAGAAATCCCTGACTTAAATCTCGTCATTGACTCCGACATTCATTGCTACTGTTTTGTACTAGCTTTGGAGCTGCCTCTTAGGAGGCCTTGCTGTGTTGTTCTCTGAGATTCTGCTTGTCTCTGCTTTTCAGGATGCACCACAATCAGAATCTAGCATAATACAATGTGGGGCACGTTACATCTCAGATACAGAGATAGATAGTTTTTAGTGGAGTTATGGTTGCAGTGAATATGCTTTTTTGTGATATATGCATTGAACTGCATATGCAAAAAAAAAGTATATATACTACTATTATGCTATGCATAAAAGGCGCTGTTGTGTCTCTTAAAGATGTAGATAAATTATATTTATAATTCCATGCCAATTTCATGTTCAGATATAGACTTGCCGTTATTCTGCTGTTATACATTGCCTTGCGTTAAAAAAATGATCATTTATAAAGTCATTTGATCATATTTGAAATGCTGTCTGTATGTTCATGACTGAACTCTACTAATTCAAGAAAATAGTTATGGAATAACTTATGAAGGGATAAGTTTATGTAAGTAAAATGTGGGGTGGAAACTCCAAAAGGGATCTTTTGTTGGTTTTTCCTCAAATGTTACATGCAGAACTGAATTACAAGTTTGAGAGAAATGTAGGAACTTTATAAAAACCTTAAACAAAAGGTTACACATTAAAGATAAAAGATTTCTCACTTTGACCTATTGTGGGCATAATTAACATTATTAATGTTAAAATTATTAATATTAATGTAGTTGATTTTAAAATAGCTATTGATTTTAGTGTTTGCATTCATATTTAGTATAGACTTTCTGTAAGCAGTTAAACTACATATTTTGGAGAAAAGTATTTGGTCCAGCATCAAAGCTACAAGGCAAAGATTTCTAAAGAAACACTAGAAGTTAATATTCAACCAGATTCTGTACATACATCCCCAAAACTTCTCTCAACTAGCTGAAGGTGCACCCAGCTCTTCTTTACACAAAGGGCCTGTTTACACCTAGTAACAACGTGCATTGTTGGTGTTCCGATCATGTTTGGATTTCACTTGATGAAACAAAAACAGGAAAAATATAGGAATAAATATCTCCCACAATGCACTGTGAGTGGGTTACAATTGGATAACTACAAAGAGAAGCTAAGATAAGATAATCCTTTATTGATTCCACAGTGGGGAAATTTGCAGCAGATGGGACTTGGTGATATTTCACAAAAGTCTACATGGAAGGTGTTACGACAGTTGTATACAATTACAGGAAACAATAAAAACTGAAAGTCGGTGGTTAAGCAAGGCTGGACTCTTCCCCGAACAAGACCCTTCTTGCGCATTCAGACAATTAAAGTTTTTCATTTCTTTAATTTCGAAATTAACCGGGAAAGTAAAATCTGATCTTTTCCAAACAAAAATCCTGAAATACTACCTTGTAACAGGTTTATGATTTTGCCTAGTTGTGTGGTGGAAATCCTTGACATTACCTTTAGATGAGTTGAAATGGAATAACAATGATTATGGCATATAAGTAACCATGTTTTCTTTCTTTCTTTCTTTCTCTTTCTTTCTTCCTTCCTTCTTTTCTCCTCATCTACTATTCCTGTTTTCTCCTCATGACATTTCTGTTTGTCAGCTGTCTATGGAGGACACCACCTCCATCTTGCCTCGTCTGAAACGGAACTCCAACGCCTATGGGATTGGAGCTCTGGCTAAGTCCTCTCTGTCAGGTGTGTCAGGTGTGTGTCTGTCCCGGTAGCTGGTAACCGCCCCCATGTTGGCTCCAGAGGAGGAGATTGGCGAGTGGAGCCAACATGGCTGCCCCTGTGGGTCCCCCCCCTTCCTTCCTTCCCTTTCCAGTTTCACTTCCTGCCACCATTAATTAGTACCTGTCAATGGCCACCGCTGCCATTGATGAAAGTCCAATCAGATCCAACAAGAGCACAAATGAATAGTTGACGTAAGTGCACAACCCATCACCACAGGCTTGCTGCTGGGAACTGTAGTCTTTTGGGTGTTTGTTGGTTACGTGATGAATAGTGTTATTGTAGTGCCTCTGTGGGTTTTGTCCAGTGTGCAGGTGTGAGATCTGCAATGTTGTGCTCAGTAAATTGTTGGTGAACATTGTGGTGTGTATATGTGCTAAGTGTATTGATTTATGTGTTTGTGTGTATATATACATATGTATATATACTGACTGGCCACTTCATTAAGTACACCTTCCCTTATCCACACTCACTGTTCATTTTTGTCAGTTCTACCTACCATATAGGAGCAATTTGTAGTTCTAAAAATGCAGATTGTAGTCCATCTGTTTCTCTGCATACTTTGTGTTAGCTCCCTTTTATCCTGTTCGTCATTGTCAGGACCACCACAGAGCTGGTATTATGTGGGTGTTGTATTATTTTCAGCACTCCAGTGACACTGACATGGTGGTAGTGTGTTAGTGTATGGTGCTGACTGGTGTTACTGGATCGGACACAGCAGCCAACCAACCAAAACTACCCAGACAACAGCCTCCTGTGCTCAGCGTCCTTTGACAACTTATGAAGGACAAGAAGACGACAACACAAACAGTACAGCATCAGATGAGCTATAGTCTCTGACTTCACATCTACAAGGTGGACTAGCTAGGTAGGAGTGTCTAGTAGAGTGGACAGTGAGTGGACACAGTGTTTAAACATTCCAGCAGCACTGCTGTGTCTGATCCACTCACACCAGCACAACACACACTAACACACCACCACCACGTCAGTGTCACTGCAGTGCTGAAAATGATCCACTACACACATGATACCAGCTTTGTGATGGTCCCGTGGTGATCCTGACCATTAAAGAACAGGGCAAAAGGGGATTCACAAAATATGCAGAGAAACAGAGGGACTACGGTCTGTAACTGTACTACACTTTGAACTAAGTGCACCTCTGGGATAAGTGGAGCTGATTAAATAGACAAACAGCGTAGATACAAGATATGTGTACTTAATTAAGGGGCTGGCCGGTGTATAGATGTATATTATCTGTATATATATACTATTGTGGTAATAAATATCACTCATTGCCATAACAGGTTGCTTGGAAAAGTAGGTATATATTTCTGTAGCGTCTTGTTATTTATTTATAAGCAGTTTCTTGGTTTCTTAAATTCAATGGCATGACTTCACCATTACTTCCATAGAACAAATTGAGTTCATTCATCCAAGTATCCAATTCAAAGCTCTGTCAAATAAAAGGCTGCTACTTTGTTATTATCAGGTTTTCATGTAGATCGTTACAGTTCCGAGGCAAAGGTCAAGAGCATAAATAGGGCAGTGTGAACACTCCACACTGTTTGTGTTTTTTCCAGTTCACATCTTTTACGACAAGAGTTCAGTTTTAGACTAATGCGTGCCAACGTTTGGGATAAAAATCTGATTTTTGCATACGAATGAGCTATTGTCACATAAAGATATGTTTAGTTCTCTCCAAATAGGTAGTCCGGTAGTTTAGTGAATTATGGGTCAGAATTTTCATCAGTAATGTGTCTTTATCCTCGTTGGTTAAGAGGAAAATCGATCATGTCAGTAAGCAGTGTCAGGAGTCTAGAAACGTCTGCACCTTTTCTTGATTTTGTTGCAGACATTCTGGGGAATACTGCCTCAACATTTACACTTAATGAACACATCAGTAACTCACTGAGGAAAAAACTTCATTGCCTCTAATGCATTGCCTGGCAACCCTCATTACCTTCCTTTCTGCATCTGCATGCAGAGATACAGGCTGTGTCCGAATACCCCACACTACAGTACGTCCTACTATTTGACTTATAAGTAGGGATACAGATGTTTCTACTATCAGGCTTCATTATGCAAAACAGCCAGTGAGAATGATACACTATGGGGAAGCAGCATGTAGTAGGAGATTCGGACACAGCCCCTACCTAGAACCTAACTGACAACCTCATTGTTTCTGCCTGTAGGTGTGACGAGGTCCATGAAAGATAAGGTAACTAAACCCACTGCTATGGCTCAAGGACGTGTGGCCCATATGATTGAGTGGCAGAGTTGGGGTAAGCCATCTGCTGGACCAATCGGAGGAGCGGGTCTCTCCAACCTGCACCGTGAGAGAGAAAGGAGAATGGAGAATGATGCCTACAGTGACCTCAGTGATGGAGAGAAGGAGGCGCGAATGGCAGCCGGTATGCTCATAGCAGAACAGTTCTAGTGAACATAGGGAGAAGTAAGGAAGGTGTCCTCCTTAGGAATAATATCTATAACAAAGAGTTCGTAGAAATAAACTGGAACAGCAGCCCATTTTGTATTCATAGCCCCAAAATGAAAATCTTTCAAAGGGGCGGCTTGACCCACTATTTCTTCCAAAGAAGCCCCCCTTTATGGGGGTATGTACTGCATCAATTTGCAGGATAAGGACCATTCTACCAAATTTGTTCAAACTGTGGCCACAGTATATAAAAATGATCTTTACCAAAAAAGAGCTAAACAAAGATTATGTTATGGTTTATGTAAACCAAGTACATCAACGGAGATAGTAACAAGCTAAATAAATACATAACCATCTTCTGTAAGGTACCTTCTATAGGGAGGTGTAGTCCCAAATCCCAGCCCAAACGCAAAACATTTAATTAGTCTTTTTTTTTTTTGTTATTACTTAACAGATTTAGATTCATCATAAGTAGGCACGTGGCAGTATATACACAGTTTTGAAGACACATGATAATGTTATCATGGACACTTTAAAAAAAGCATTTAACCTTTGAAGCCTGTTTTACCCATAAACCAGTGCATAATAAATTGTTCAGCAAACAACTTCAAGTCTTCATGTCACTACCGAAACAAAGACATTTAGTCTACAGATGAGGTGTTTGTTTTAGCCACGCCCCTGCATTTTAGAAAAAGAAGTAAGACTGCATCCCTATGCCACTTGTCCACATGGTAAGCAGTTAGAACACCTTGTTCTGAAGCTGAGAATTCTCTGTGTAACATTAAAAAGTGTCACTAGAATACATAATACATAATTATGGTATGGGGCTATTCAAAGCAAAAGATTTGAATCTAAAGTCAAGGTCATTTAAATGTCCCATATGGGTTTTGAACTGTTTCCTGTCAGACCCAAATAACAATCATAGCCATATATTTTTTTCTTAATTTAAATGCATAGATCTGTATTACCCAATAACAAAAATGGCATCAACTGACCGTAAAAAGTTTCTGAGGAATAAATCCCAGGAATTCAGTCATTCAGATGAGCACAGCCATTCTGTAAATGTGTTGAGATTTGATTTTGCTGCTTCATTCGATCAGGAGAGAAATAGCATCCTACCCTGGAGGGCGTCTTTCCTCATTTTACCCTACATAATGGTGCTTCAGAGAAAAAGATCATTTTCCTATTCGCCTTTATTAAGGCCATGACAGTCCACCCTTCACTTGTTAACAGGAGTGATGCAGCAGTTTGCAATCTCGGAGGCAACACTGCTGGCCTGGAACTCTATGGACGGAGAGAGCTTCTGTGCTGACTCCAACCAGGGCAGCGTGGCACACCTCAGCGAAGTCAACCAGGAGAGCATCACCAGCAGAGGTAAGCACAACAAGCATGTCCGTCAAATGTCAAGCAAACATGACTGACATTCAGGATTAGTTTCACCTCATTCAGCTCTCACGTCCGATTACATGTCAGGAATAAATCATTTGACAGGTGGGCATGCTACTGAAAACGATAGACGAGTTATCTCGTAAACTTTGACCTTTTCTCTGGCTTATTCATGCCGTGGTTGGTGGCTCAGTTTGTAGCTAGCTGATTCTGTTTTGTCCAGCAAATAATCTAACGGACAAGCGCTGCTGTACAGTGCTGTTACCGGCTAGTGAATATAATTTTAATATAAAACAATGGGACCAGAAATATCCATATACTACATAATCTACATAGAATGTATATGACCTTTGAACGTCCATTTACAATTTATAATTTGGTCCTAGAATAAAACAAGCTGTTTTCCCATTTATGGTGCATTCATACATACTAAAGATAAAGATGAGCTCTGCTCTGATTGGCAGGTTTAGAAGCAACATGTCAAAATAGACACTAACAGGAAAGACTCTCAACATCAAAACAAAGTAGATTTGATTATCTGAAGTTCAACCATCAAAACACATCATGGCTGCTACTTACAGATTGCTGTTGGGGTTATAAAGTTGCCTAGGATCTTCCTAAGCTGTGGATGCGAATTTACTGCTCCACCTTAAATGGTCCAGAGCATTCGATTAAGAAGCTGGCAAATAGAAACCCAATTTCAGCCTCATATAAAGACGAACATCAAACATGCCTGCTCGGAATTCCTTAAAAAAGCTATAAAAAGTGTCAGCATCCACTTCACAGGCTGGAAAGTAGATTTCTACGCAGTCTGTCAAGCTGTAGCATTTAAGGTGGAATGGAACATAAGATTAAGATGCTGGCACACAGGAAGGCTATTATCCATGCTTGCTGAGAAATGATTGGAAAGGGTATGAGAAGTGTCAGCATCCTCGTCACAGCCTGGATAAGTAGATATCTGCATGTATATTCCGCCAATGCTATTGATCTGTTGCCATTGTTCCTGCTGGGCTGGAACTTAAGCTGGTATATGTCTTAATTGGGGGAGTGTCATTTTGAGTAAAGTCAGGAGTTAAACGTTACAGTCTAAGTCGTTGGAAAGGGCTTGTTTTCTGCCCACTTTAAAGAGGAACCACAGGGTTTGAGGTTCATGGTGTGCCAGTTCTTTGTCCTGAACTTTCATTAGTCAAGTATAAGGATATAATAGTTTTCTGTTCTGTGGGGCTTTTTAAGACATTTTCTCAGTAAGTCCAAAATGTAGTTGTTGAATTTGGCCATAAGACCCTGTTCCTTCTGTAAGAGTCCACATTTATATAACTTCTACATTTATCATAATACAATGCATCAGCATATGACACTGGAGCTTTCAGTGTGGTGTGTTTAATCTATCACTGTATAAAAGAAGCACAAGGCTGCTTTCAGTGGTGGATGAACTGGGCACTGAGTTTATTATAAATGTGCTTGCTAGTTTAAAAGGTAGTTTGTGACACTGTCTATAATATTTTCTTCCATATGAAGTTTAGATGGAGATCCAAGCCTGGAGCTCCACCTTCTTTCAATCAATTGTCCTATAAATTTCTTTTCTTTCCATCCCATTTCCTGTGATTTCAAAAAACATACAGATTAGGCATTCCTTTCACATAATGACAATGTGTGACATGGCTTCCTCCGCTGTCTTGTTGGAATATCCATTGGATGTCTAACAAATAGTTGCTGAACGTCGCTGTATGCATGCGAGCAATTCTTTTTGACTGCCAGCATAGTTAACCAGGAAATTCATCCTAAGCAGCTGTTGCTGGCTTTTTGTTGGCACACAACTGCGTTTTCAACAGATGAATCTTCTCTGTCATCAAGAAAGGAATGTTCTGTGCTAAAGTCTGACTAATTAGTATCTGCCTTTGTGACACTGATTAAGTGTGATGGGGAAATGTGTTATTTAGTGAAAGTACCTAAGCGCTGTCAGACTCTATAAATGTTCAGCTTGCTTTTGGATACACTTTTGAGATTAACTTAAATTATATTTCTGGAATAAATCTGAAATAGTGTAGAGAAGACACTCTCTCATAACTGAGATCAGCATAAAATGCTGAATTGCTATCAGAGAAAAAGAACAAATGCAGAAGAACAAGGTAGTGGTGCAAGTTCTAGTAAAACAGTAATTTCTAAAAACTTGTCACAAATTCAACACACATGCATTATAAATATTGTGTAAATAAAATATGTATATATATTTTTTACAAATCAATAAAACATGTAATTTGACTACTCTGGATCAAAAAAGCTGTGACAGTATGTTTATATTTACTTTTACTTAAAAGTAAAAAAGATTGGAGGGGATCTGCATATTTCTCCTCTACAGTGTTTCTATTTCTTCTCCCTGATCCCTCAGACGGCACTACATCAAGAACCGTCATTTAGCAATAGCTGATATAACCACGTGGGTGAGGGATTTCTCTGGCAAACTTTAGTCAAGCACTATAGTACAGAGCTCCATTCACAAATTACATTTAAAACTTAACTGTGGAAAACAGAAGCCTTATGTTAACCATGTCCAGAAGCACCGTCGACTTCCCTGTGCTCAGAGGCATCTAAGGATGGACCATCACATGATTGAAAAGAGTATTGTGGCCAGACGAATTCCAGATCTTTCATCGGATGAAATAGACGCTGTGTGCTCCAAAGACGAAAGAACCATCCAGCCTGCTATCAGCAACAAGTCCTAAAGACAGGCTCTGACATGGTGTGCGACCAGTGTGTCAGTGCCCTTAGCAAAGGTCATTTCCACTGTGATGCAGCATTAATGCAGAGGAGTACATTGAGGAATGCATGCTGCCTTCAAGAAGACATCTTTTCCAGGATCGCCCATGCGTTATTAAACAAGACAATGCAAAACCACAAGCTGCAAACATTACGAATTATCTGTGGAGAAAGAGGATACGGATACTGGACTGACCTACCTGCAGTCCCGACCTGTCCAAGTAGAGAATACTGTCCCAAATTGGAATGTGTTGCAAGCCTGAAATGCTGGAAGTTGAAGTTGACCAGACCAAACATGAAATATCCTGGATTCATACTGCATATATTGAAATACAAGTCAGCGTAAATGTAAAACACTGTTTTTAATTAGCATTCTGCATACTGTCTAAACTGTTTTTGATTTGGGGATATTATTATTTATTAATAGAGAATTTCCGTAATTATCTTCTAAGCAACATGTAAATACAGTGCATTTTCTCAGTTATACCAAAATGTAGCTGTTGCACACAAGACCCTGTTGCTTTGCTTCTAGCAACCAAACCTGACAAAGTTTTAAAATAAGCTGTGGAACATCGCATTATTTAATAATTCCAGTAATGACCCGCATGATTCAACATGCAAAATATCGATCTAGCTTTGAGAGCCAAAAATCTCATTACGTAGTAAACAAAGCCTCAGACACCATAACTCTGATCAATGCCTGACTCCACTGTCAGCAAACTCATAACCACACTTTCATATTTTACCGCAGTGAGGGGTTTCATATATCTGCTGTTGTGATTTATATTGTTTACCCTGCTTTGACTGATAACTGCATCCAGCCCGTTTGACAGGTGTGACACTGATCAACGTGGCTTTATTTAGTGCATGGAAATGTGGCTGAGCCAAAAAAGTGGAAAATGGCAGCTGCAGGGCTCAGGGCAGGGGAGCAGCATGGTGCAGTGTGGAGTGGCATTCTGAGTCACAGTTCCCACAGAGTGTGTATTGACACTAGGGCTGTCACGATTTCCTGGCGAAAAACAACTCTGCTTAAAGTTTACCTTCTGGATGGATCAGTAGTGATTATTCGGCAGTTTGAATGGCAATAACGTACACTGTAAAGTCTACTGATCGCCTCATTGTAAAAAAAAATTGATAGATGCTTCGATTTCTATGCATTCATTTACACAGTGTTTATAGTTGAGTCGTATTGGCAAATTGGTTCAAAATGCTGAAAACTTATATTGGACTAAAATCAAGAAATCTGTACTGTAATTATGTTAATAATATATAATATTTGTATTAAAAACAAAAAATGTTAACTAATTCCAACGAATATGACAATTGACAATTCTTAATGCTCACTTTCTGCTCTAAAATGCAGTGTGGCAAAAATAAGGCATTTGGACTTTTTTTTAATTTGATATTTCATTGGACTCTTGATAAAACTACATCTTTTAAACTTTTAAACTACTTTATAAAAAGTATATTTAATTAATAAAGTTTTCTTTTTCAAAACAAATGTAAATATTATTATCACAAATTAAGTTTTTACATTTTAATCTGGGTCTTTTAAATTTTCGGTAGATGTACTTCAGACTCATTATTCATTACTTGGGGTGACTGACAAACAAATATCCATCTGTCTAATGTTCAGGTGTAGCTAGTTACATGGCCAGCAAATGATGTTTCACATCAAGGCCATTTTTGTGTTCAGTTGGACTGAACATTTTTTGGCTCTTTATTAGACCGGTGTTCTGTGAATTAAAGCCCAGGTATCCACTTTTATTAGCTTAAGCCTTATCACGGAGCATAGTATATGTATATACTCCTCACGCGGCGGATACCGAGAACCTGTGATGCTACACAGGTGCTTTGTTCAGTGCACAGTTGGAACATTGTTAGGAATTACTAGTTTACCATATGCATTATGATTATTATTAATATTATACCTATCATTAAACAATAGTGGCTCCAAGAAGGAATTAACCGGCAGTACTGCAGTGTTGTGCAGCATACCGCTCATGCGAATATTATTATAGCACGCTGTTCGCAGCAGTTGGAAATTAGAAGACACGCACCAACAAACCTGTGTGTGGAGGCACCGTGGTCAGCATCAAGATGAACGATTTGTTGTCATGCGTCATGTCCAGAAGACCCGGTGTCACTCCACCTCCACCCCTACCACACAATCTGCAAGAACTGTGTGAGAATATTCAAGCTGCATGGGATAGGTTATCACAGGACACCATTAGAAACCTCTACAACTCCATGCCGAGACGTCAGGCACGTTGCCTTACCACACAGCAGCCCAACGCTACTACTGAGAGACACCACTTCTGTATGTGTAGCTCAATAAATATTGTCCATATCATTCTAAATTTATCATAATTTATTGTTCCTGGTGACCTTTATCGTCCTTGTAAAGAGCATTGAAAACTGACACTTCCTTCTGGGAGCAACTATATTTATTGATGATGAGTGTATTATTGTTATTATTAATGAACCCGCTCCATTATTTATATTACTGAGGAGATTCTGGTTTAGACATTACAACACAGTGTTTTGAGTCACAGCTTCGTCACATCATTTTCTGTACAGTCATGGACAAACTTTTATTTTGAAGCTATAGTGCCTATCAGGCCTGTGGATTAGATGACAGAGCCTCTACATAAGAGGACATAAGATAACCTGAAAAGACTCAGGTTTGCCTTTATTATTAGACAGAAAGCAGCCTGAAATGAATGGAAGATAAATGTCCCCACCCTAAACTTGTTACTTCAGTGTTGTGTAGGCTAGAATTACATTTGCACCTGTTGCTATTTGAAAATTGCACTCTTTCCTTCTCCAAACTTGAATATAGACCACTGACAATTACCCTGATTCATGTGGAAATGATGTGCACTCTTAGACCAAGTAGATTCGATGCATCACTCTTCTCTGTGCGCACTGTAACTTTGGAACCATTGGATTTCTATGTGGGGATCAATAAACATTTATCTTACCCGTTCTTGCTCCTCATTTCTTCCTTGTTCTGTAGATCAGCCACTGCATCACTCTTCTGCAGAAGTGTGGCCTCACACATACGTCTCCCAGGGCCTCTATTGCCTCTCCTCCTCTGATGCCTGGGAGCCAATCAGCAACGAGCCTTCGGGCATGGCTTCTCCAGCCGCTGGCTCCTACATAATGGCAGGCGGGGCTTCTGGAGAGGGCTACGACGGCTCTGCCCACTATTTGTCCCAGCAGCAGCAGCTGACACTGCAGCAGCAGAGCCACTTACAGCAGCTGCAGCAGCTCCAGCAGTACCAGCAGCAGCAGCTTCTGCAGTACCAACAACAGGTTTGAACAGTTCACATACACACATGGACAAAATTGTTGGTACCCCTCGGTTAATGAAAGAAAAACCCACAATGGTAACAGAAATAACTTTAATCTGACAAAAGTAATAATACATAAAAATTCTATGAAAATTAACTAATGGAAGTCAGACATTGCTTTTCAACCATGCTTCAACAGAATTATTTAAAAAAATAAACTCCTGAAACAGACCTGGACAAAACCCAGTGCAATCTCCAGAGCCATCAGCAGTAGAATAGAGTGTAGTGAAACATTGCGCTATCATAGGATGTTACCTTTGCCTCATGCCAGTTTGTGAAATTTCTATCCTGCTGGAACTGCCCTGGTCATCTGCTAGTGCTATTACTATCAAAGCGCATGTAGACCAAGCAAACTCACGGTGTGGGGCAGCCAAATACTGATGTGTCTATGGCATACTCTCTGTAGCTTTACTCACTATAGAGTTCCATCAGCAGAACATTGGGACCTTCATGGAATTAAACTACACTCAAGCCTAAGCTCTACTCTGGAGCAGTGGAAAGGTGTCCTCTGAAGTGATGAATCACGCTTCACTATCTGGCAGTCTGATGGACGAATGTGGATTTCGTGTAGCCTGAAAGACACTACCTATTGGGATGCAGTAGTACTAGCGCAGTAGTAGAATTTGGTGGTGGGGTTGGACCTCTTAGTTCCAGTGAAGGGCAACATTAATGCTACAACATACAAAGACATTTTAGACAATTATATGCTTCCAACTTTATGGTAGCAGTTTGGGGAAGACCCTTTCCTGTTCCCAACCTGTGCACAGAGCTCTGACCTCAACCCCACTGAACACTTTTGGCATGCACTCGAACATGGATTGCATTTAAGACGTTCTCCCATACACCGTCAGTGCCTGACCTCACAAATACTCTTTGGCAATTGGCCTCATGGGCACAAACGCCCACAGACACACTTCAAAATTATGTGCACCATTTCAAACATGGTATAAAATAAAAGCTAGCATGCTTCAGTTTCTTGATTTGTTTCACTGAACTAACTGTTGTTATTGCCACTGATATTGGTGTCTAGTAATGTTTACATATTAAAATAGCATTTTCAATGTTTGAGGAATAATTCTTTTTTTATCTTTACACTGTATTTCTTCAAGTCACTGGAACATCGACTACACAGCGCCTCCCATTCCTTGCAAGCCACGCCTAACAGCACTATTCATAGCCTGGGACCGCCCACTCACCCGCGATTGGCCGATTTGTGGGCAGCGGCTCAAGTGGAGCCCCATCAGATGGAGATGATGGGACACATGGGTGTAACCCTGGCAGAAATGGGCATGCCTGAATCATATGGGGATGAGTTAGTTACAGAAAATGAATGCATCCTGGAGCAACAGGAGGAGGAGGAAGCCAGGGTGAGTTTGTAGCATTTTAAATGCCAGTGCTGAGTTTAATCAGCCTGTTTAAATAGCTTATAACCTTTCAGGGTATAAATCCTATTCAGGCCCAGAAACAAAAGATCCACTGTTCATGTTTTTACAGCTGATACTGATTTCAATTTCTTTACAGGGTTATGGGCCAATCACTGATTTTATGGCCAAATTTGATTAGCCTTTTTAACTGAAAGCGCAACTGTATGGGCTAAATGGACACATTTCCAGTACTTTGTACAATATTAATATGATGTAGAATTACAATATGACATTTTGGGAAAGTTACAAGTGGCAGCATCGACTCATGTACAATTGTTTAAAAACAATGATATGGCCAAAAAGTCAAATTAAGCAACTATCTCCCTAAATGTTGATCAGCCAAGACATGTTTGCTGTAGATAATATTAGCATGTCGTTTGTGGCATTACAAACAGCAGCATGTAACCTTGTAAACTTTGCCATGGTGTAAGGCGATGCTGGACGTTATTGATGATCTGAGGAGAGCTTTTCCCCTCACTTCTGTTTGACCCCCCTCCAGTGCAGTATTTGGTGCTACACCAAGAAGTAAACTTGGGATGGCGAACACGTAAGTGATATAAATGACGTTTATGACCGAACCATCTTTTAATGATGTCACTTTTTAAATTCTGTTCTTCAAGGAGGATGACATCACATTAACGCTTGAACCCGAGCCAATGTCCGTAACCCCCGTTCTGACCCCTCCGCTTCCGAGAGAGGACCCCACACCACCTGGCGGCGTGAGTCCAGCACAGGCACCAGCAGAGCCAATGGCCGAGCACATGACCTTCGAGGTCACTTCCTGCGTTGTGCAATCGCTGGAGGAGAAGGAAGAGGATGTGGTGGACGAAGCAACAGTGGTTGTAGTGGCAACCAATTGACAGCTGTCGACGTGAGGAGAAGTCTGGAACGAAAACGAAATTGTCTTTACCGAAGTTATCAACTAATTAAGCAAATGTATACCCAATCCCCCGTCCCAAGGTGTATTCATTCTCTTTTTGTCCCGACAAACACAGTGAAGGACTTTGCGGCTCTGACTTAGACATTATTAAAGACTAAAGGAGGACGTCATGTTAGAATATTATTTGGCTCCAACGAAGTGGAGACGATTTTGTGACAGGTTTCCAGGGAAGACTGGAGTTTTATGGCTTGCGAGACCGAGATTGAGAAAAAGACTGCAAGGACACGTACAAAAAGAAAACAAGGAGTGCAATACCAAGACAACCAAAAGAACGTGCATGCATTTTGAATATTTAAGTGACTGAATTACCAGTAATCCATATAGTAATAAGAAATACATTGATTTTTGTAATAAAAGTAAAAGCCAATAAAATGATCTGTATTTGTATGTACGTACAACATGTATGTATGTTTGTATGTGTGTCTGAATGTCTGAATGTATGTAAGTATGTATGTATAAAGGTATATTCTGGAACAAAAGAACATATTATCAATTCGCCATTTGGCAATAATGTTGTGTGAAGTGTCCCCTATGTATTTTACCTCCAGCATCCGCAAACTCACTCACACACACACACACACACACACTCACACACACACACACACACACACACACACACTGAATCTATTTTTCTCCTTTATATAACCAAGCACAATACTGCCCAACTGGAAACAGTGCTGCCCGTTCAACATCCATACTGAACTGCTATTTATAATACTTATGCACTATTATGGACATAAAAGAATGTACTGTCTCTTGAGTGATGATTCTGTTTCTTGTTACATCAGCTGTTTCCATACTTCGTCTTTGTGTTTTATTTTATTTTTGTTTGTTTTATTTCCCTCACCATAGTACAGAGTATTGGTGATTCTGAGGTTATCGAAAGGTATAACACCTATACATTGAGAGGCTAACAGACTTGGAAAATATGCAATATAGCTTGCATACAACATCGTGAAATTAAGCATAGCAGGGTGCGTAGCAAACTCAATAGGCCTTCACTAGCCGATCTCAAAAACAAGCTCACACAGTTTTCCGTCACGGTTCTGACATTCAGAGACTTCTTATTTGGTATTGGATCTTGGGTAAGAATAGAATCTACACACACTTAACAGATCCAAAGTGGGATCAATTATGTGGTTTAGGAACACATTAATAATCATACTGGCTTTTAGGAACTTTCTCAAAGACAATTTTGGTGAATGAGGCCCAGCAGTCACAATGAATTAACTCAAAGTTGCTCAGAAATATGGGCAATTTTCATCCTTTGAAAACAGCAGGCTAAGCTTTGATCACTATATCACACTTTTTGTATAATGTTGACATGGCAGACCGCATGACTGTGGCCATGATGGCTGAAACAGGAGAATCGGAGGTGCTTGTTACATGTGTTGAGGCTTCCATCTAATTATGTAGAAAAGCTGCTTTCTGCTAGCTGACCAAGAGAAGAGACGAAAATAGCAAATACGTGTGGAAAACCGTTTTCATTAAATGATTGCTCTTGGATCACGCTGCGTGAAGTGGAGCAACGTTTATTTTTGTATATCTAATAAATTCTATATGTAAATGTTCTAAATGGTAGACAAAGGTCGTATGAGCTTGCCATGACTGTGAAAGGGAAGAGACTTGTTTCCACTGTTGAGTGAGTGAAGAAAACTCATTCAGAAGCTGCAATTCATATTCTTAAGCTTTTTTTTCTTTACACAAATTTAGATGTTTTTCAGATGCTGATGGAAAAGGCCACATGAGGAAAACTGCACTGTGCACATCTTATTTTTCATATACATGTTGCCTTTAATGCTGACATGTCGAGGGATTGTGGAATGTCATATAGTCATTAGCAGCCCACATTACGTCATAGTATTATTATAGGCACTGCTTCGTTTGGGTTTGGTATAGAATGGTGTTAAACAAGCCTAATAACTCCACAGTACAATTCTGCTGCAATACCAAGTCTGAATTTGACCAATAATAAGGTGCAAAAGAGATTTGCCGTCAGATGGACCAGGAATATGGGTCGAGCTGTTATAAGTTGTAGCCTCATATCCAGTATGTGTGCAATTTCATGTGTTGTGTGTAAATAAAGGTCTTACTGTGAGGAAGGTCCCTGTATGGTTGGAAGTCTTCAAACCAGACCAGAGATGATATAGAACAAGCTCCTCTGAACATAAACACACAGATGATTTGCACAGATCAGGTTTGAGTACATTGCAGATGACCACACCTATGTTAAGTGACTTAAGACCTGTCTAAGACTCATTCTGAACCGTGTACAACTTTTTTTTAACATGTACACATCCTGTAGTTCAGTGTTGGTCTCGACTCAAACTCTTTCTTACCTGACGGAGGACTTGGACTTAAGACCCCTAAAATTTCAGTCTGAGGAACAAACAAGAACAAAGCTGATTAAATCAGTATCGCCAGGCTACATGTAGTAAATTAATAAAACCCTTTGGCCTTCCTCACTCTTGGTATCAACATCCGTCCTGAGTGATGTGATGAGTGAAAGGTGAGCCATTTATAGCTGGCATTCCATGTTTCTGAAACATGTCTCCCTTTACTACATCAGTCTCTCGCTGCATTTGTTGTCAGACAAAAACTTATATAACATATATTCATGTTGGTGTAAATGAAAGGGCTGTTATATATGAACTGACCGCATTAACTGCTCACACGACTTTTAAACAAATGGTAGAGGTTACATGGCTGCTTTTATCTATGTTGTGATCACACAGCTCATATTAGGGGGCCATGCATCAAGATGCCTTAGCCTCCACACTATGAATGCTATTTGGTCATATATGTCCCTAACCCCCAGTGAAGGTGGTTTGAGTGATTGGATCACAATGTGCATCTTGCTATGAACATGACAAGGCTTGAGTTTCCACCCTTTCACGGGTGGCTTTGCCTTCAGTTCTGCTTCAGCTTTCGCTGCACACATTACTGCAGCGATGCTCTCTCACAGCTTACAGCAATAAATACAGCTTCAAATTAAGAGCCTTTCATTATAGGAAAACACTTTGGCCTTGAACAAAGCACTACATGCAGGAAGCACTTAGCTATTAGGCTAGTATACTTTATTTACAAACTACTGACTAACCAACTTACTGACGGGTTCTGCATCAAATGTATTGTGTATTTGGTCCTTCAGAGGGCTGAAATTGAACCTGACAGGCTTTAAAGTGTTTAGTTTTGTGCTGTGCAACATCTGCAACTTACCAGAGGAAATTCTCTACTACATTGAGAGTCAGAAGCTTGAGAGAAGTCTTAGATTCCCATTAATGCATCTGATGCTGCACTGTAACAAATGCACATTGAAACAAATCAGTAAAGCCGATCAACAAACCCCATAAAGAACAGCAGGATTCCCACACATTCAGTGCTTGGGCCCCTGACACACTCCAGAGCCGGGCTTAACAGTCACGATTTATTGCATAGTTATTACTTCCTTAACAAGTGTTCACCATCTAAATCATGTGACTCCATGACATCACTTTGATACATAGCTACAAAACAACTGGTACTAAACCTGCCTAGTTTGTGCATTACACGTTCTATCCACACTAAGAGCAAAAAAAGAGACCCATAAATAAGTAATACACAGAACAGACATTAAAATTGAAAAGAAAGAAAAACAAGTGCTTGTTTACTCCTGTCCCCTTTTAGATCTACACCCTTCAGCTATTACATAGCAAAAAAAAAAAAAAAGGAAGACAATTTAACAGCACATACATGTAGTACATACAGACCGTGTTCATTATTGCTTAGAGTCTTTGGTTTAAAGACATGAGAGCAACCTGAGAGACTGAGAGATGAGATGAAGATGAAGGGGTGAAACAAAAGGTAGGGCTGGAGAAGAATGGGTAAATATGAGGAATTCATAGGCTTCAAAATAAGTCTTGAGGACAGGAGAAGACAGAGTGTAGAGTAAGGACTATGTCCAAATGCAAAGTCTGTGCAGTTGTGCACAGATGCTGCACTGATTGGTACGGAAATATCAGCAGAAAATGCTGCATGCATATTATATGAAAACTGCAGGCTCTGCAGTGCAGCCCTTGAACACACCCTAAATTTAAACTAAAGTTTCAGTGCTGAATAGTTTATAGGGCACCACCTGCTGGCTGAACTTCACTGAACAATTTGGAAGCTCGAGACCTGACAAATGGGGCTGAAAGGAAAAGGATACAACACTTGGAAGGTGCTAAAAAGGATCTTGTAACATTCTGATATGTTCTAAGTGCTGTTTATGCCATGCCTGGGGCACACTGCTGCTAGTTAACAGATGAATGCATCACTGAAATGCTGCTGTGTTGTACTTATACACTAAATTGATGCCTCTGAAATATTACCAGAAACAAAAAGAAGAAGTAGAGCTAGTTATCGGCACAGTAAACGTTTACATTACCTCTCTCCTCATAGGAGCCCTGAACTACCTGTATCACTAAATTTATCATTTAATTCCTGGTTTGGTGTATTAGTCCTTCATCAAATGAATGTGACACATTTGAATGGATTCGTTATTTCTAGTACTATATAGATATTATATAGAGTGTTCACATACAGCTGAGGATTAATTGGCTAGGTGCCTTTTGCATTTTACTCACTTTATTGATTTATTTCCAATTTTATTAACCTGATTAAGGCCCGAAAAAGGACGTGGTGTTTTTTCATTTTTTTTTATCCAATGCCAACCTAACAGTATTGGGTGGGCACTTCATAGTACCAGGTGCTCACCTGATAGTATCTGGTGTGCACCTGGTAGTATCTGATTTTTACCTAAAAAACAAATTCACTAAGTTCCTTTTAGTTCAATTAATAACAGCCATACACTACGTCCCTTCACAGGCTCTGTAATTAACTCACTTTCTCTCACACTCATCTTTTAAACCGCTTTATCCTTCTGGGTTGCTGGAGCCTGTCACAGCCTTCAATGGGCAGTAGGCAGGAAATTAACTTGTTAGAATTAAATATTTATAACTAAAACTCAAGCAATATTTCATTTGGCATAACTAACTTATTCTATGATACTCTAAAACATCTAAAAAGAAAAGGAATAAGTGGCTATATTCATGATTTTTTCTTGTTTTTTGAAGAGGAACAAAATGTCCTGATTGCTGAAATAAAATTTAGGAACTTAAAAACTCAACATTTACCCTTTTTACTTCTTAAACCAACAAAATGATGCAGAATTCATTAAATAATGTTTTACAAATTCACAGATGCTCAGGAAAAGAAGACAGATAAAAAAACAGACATCACACTTTCAAAAACAGCTTAGAAAGAAATATATATATAAAAAATAAAACAAAATACACAGATCATTTTTCACAGCTCCTAAAGGGGTTCTTCATCATCGCTTTCTTCTGCACCGTCTCCCTTGTGCTTAGGGGCGGGTTGCAGAGTGGAGAGAGAGATGGAAGGAAGAGAGGAAGTAGGCAGAGTGGGGCTGTTGTTGGGACTTTCTCCCTCGCTGCTGCTGCTACTTCCTGTCCCACTACTGCTGCTACTGCTTCCTGTGGTGGAGCTGCTGGTGTTCTCCACCACCACTTCCCGCGTTACTCCTTCAATCCACACCTCCATCTCCTCCTGCTGTCGGGCTGGGGTAGTAGGGGCTGGGGTGGGGAGGTGGGGGGTAACCACCAGGGACGGGACAGGAGAGGAGGGTGACCCCGTGGGAGAGATAGGGGAAGACGGGGCTGGCGATGTCTGCGAGGGCTTTGAGGACTTGCGTCTAGTGTCACGAAAACTGGCTAGAGGGGGGCGTAAGCGAACGCCACTGCGTGTAGAGCCCTCAATGGCTTTCTGAAGCTGAGGAAAGCAGAAAACAAGACATGTGTAAAAACAGTATTTGGAAAATATAAATGACTACAGCCAGTGCCTTGCTCACTGTATATGAATAAATCAAATACAGCTAATGTCTGTTTAAGTCAAAGGGACATACCAGCGTTACAGTCCCTGTCTGTATAAAAGGGCGTGCTGCCTTGCATTGTCCACTTCACCCATGCACTCCAGACACAACTACAGTAGTCTGGCTGCACCCTAATTCCATAACTTCCGTTTTAAAAATGCTGATTTAGGCACAAAATAATCACAACAGCCTCACAGTCACCAAAATGGCCACAAGTTTGCTGTAACCACAAGAGGCAGAGGTAGTTTTGTGAATCTGGTGCTGCAGGCAAAGACAGAAATGGATGCAGATTTTAAAGTCAGCTGAACGAGGCTTTAGGTTTCTGTTTTGCACATTCATCCATGGTAGGTGCAATCTTTTTTAATTTAACTAATATTTCTTACTTTGAGTGCTGTAATAATATTTTAAGGCTCAAGGTATATACATATATAATATTTTACATGTGCAGTACAGTTACAGTATGTGTTACATGTACAGTCTAATTTCAAATCTGTATTTTAATAGGGGCCTACGGTTGATGACTTCGCAAATACTGCTCATAATTGAAAGTTCGACCTGAATCTAATTTGTTGAACGCTGATTGCTATATAGCAAAAACCTGTCATGTCATATTTGAGATATTGTTCCAATCTTTTTGTTTATTTTTCAAAACTGTATGACAGCAGTACACCAGTCACCATAACACACTACCATGTTGTGTATGGTCTTAGGTGTGATATGAATACTGGACTTTTTGCAACAGTTAGGGCACCTTGGTCAAATTTGTTTTTCTATATTTGACACTGAAAAAAAATCTAAATTATGTTTATTAACTGCATAATAAGTAGAAAAGGTTCATATTTAAGGTTAAAATAAGGTTAATATTCGTGTAAAATATGTGTTAACAATTTCTTACCTAAAACATTAACCAGACTCATAATTTGACTGAGATTTCAAACTTTTGCATGCAACGATATATGATTAGAATGGATTCACACTGATATGAATGGATGCGTGTGTGTCTACCTCCTTTAGTGCCACCACTCCAACCAGCTTGCCTATGCTGGTCACATAGGCGTGACTGAGACCCAGTAAGGAGAACAATGTATGAGTCTGTTGTTAAAATAAAAAGAGAGACTCACTGTTAAAAACTATGATACAGTAAAGGACAAAGTATCGGAGTGAGTGCTTACAACAAGAGGGGTCGCCTACATACTGCAGCTTTCGGCAATATAATTTTTTCAACAGCCAATATTCTGACTACAATTCCCAAACAATATATTGTGCAGTTCTATATACTGCAGTTCTAGTACTGTGTGATATCCATCATATCACAGGCCATTCTTAAATTTTCAGTTAATAATAATTTAACATTAAAAGCATTAATTAAATATTATTTTAGGGAATCTCTAAATAAAACACATTACTGGAAAAACACATATTCCTGGTATTTCTTTACATTACATTTCTTTATGTATACAAGGCATACAGAACATGTGCACAGACTGTATTTAAATGTCCAAGTGGTATCTATGTCTTCAGCCTGACATATTTATTGGACACCAATACCAGCCTGCATGATTAAGTGGTATCAGGTAAAACTATGAGACAATTCAGTTTAGGCCAATTCACCACTTAGTTAACTTTTGCAAAAAACTCTCCATGAGCCTGGCAAATGTCAGTCCGTCTGTGGCAGGATGGGTATGATCAAGCAAAGAAGCAGAACATCTGGTCAATGAATCTTCAAAACCTTCAATCTCTTGAAAGCTGCAACTGCTTTATACGTAGTGTCAAAATTTCACGATGAATGGACCAATAGAAATTGTGCAATTAAAAAAAAGGAAACTTTTATATAACTTCTGTTAAAAGCTAAGAAGAGGCTTTTTTTTCTTGTTTTACAGAATTCAATATAACAGGAAAGAGATTAATTGAAACTGAAAAAATAAAAAAAAACATAATATTACAGCATAATATTACATCTCACCTTGTGCAATGAAGTTCTCTCCACGAGCTGAAAAGGGGAAGGATCTATCCGTATCTGATCAAGCTCTAGTGGCTTATCCATCTCTGACTCCTCCCATGCTTTTATCTGTGTCAAACAGTACTAGATGAGCTCACTAACCAAATACGTTGGATTAGTACTCTGTATTCTAGGAACCCCATAAGGCCTTAACAACTACGACAACAGCTATTAGGAGATTAGCCATACTGAATTAGCCAGCTAAATTTTAAATCATATTTCAAAAAGGACTATCAACCTCTTCAGGTGTCATTGTATCAGTGAGAGGTGGAGGAGTTGGTTCCTGGGGAGAAACAGTAACATGTTGAAAAATCACTCTGCATTTTAACTATATTTATTATTAATATCTGTTATGCCACAATAATTTCTACAACACAAATTTTGTACACACTTGTGTAAAAGTTCTTTAGAAACCATAATTATACGTAGGACAATGACATCATAAAGAACCATCTGAATGCATACATGGTTCTCTGCAGGGATAAATCATTTTTCTCTGTATGAAAACATTTGCATTGTAAAAATAACATTGTTATTTTTAAGTCTACTGCTGCATATATAAGATGCAATAAAATGAATAGCTCTAATTTAGGATATTTGGTACATCCAAATTGAATGATGTTTCAATGAATAAATTCCTACTATTCTTATACACAACCACCCCGAGAAGTAAATCAATAGTAACTGGACAATGTTACTTAATCATGAATTTAATTGTCATGCTTAATACTTGATCACAATTTCTTTCAGCCAATGACAACTTTAAGTCTGGAAGCCATAGGCGTTGCTGTGTCTTCTGTGGTGATGCTCTGCCAGGCCTATACTGCAGTTCCTGCTTGTGCTTTTGGTGTTTCATCTTCAGTTTTGGTTTCAGTATGTGAAATACATGCTGGTTTGGTTTGAGTTTGGTTTCACTTTGTTTCCTAAAGAAGTCTTGGGTTTCACATTTTGCTTCGTCCATCACCCATCTGCACTGTTAAGTGTGGTTTGATTTAGTTCCCTTTGTTTGAATAACAGCAGATTCAGACAAATTCACTTAAGAATTCACACTGCTGCTTTTGTCAACAAACACAAGAGACTTCTTGACAACTAAACTGTACTAGTATGTACCTGTGTCTGACCCTCCATCTGTCGTTCTGAAGAAGAAGAGAAGAGGTTGTGTAAAGTTCTCCTGAAAGACTGAAGGGGGCCTTTATCTAGAACAAAAAGTGAGATAAAAAGAAAGATAGAATGGTCAGGCTTTGGTATTGATAGCACAGAAACAGTAACAGAAATGATAATTATGGAAACTGATGCTAAATTCTAATCTGTTCCAAAACTGCAGGATGGAATTAAATCTAATGAACGGCATTATTTCTGTTCAGTACGACATTATGTCTTGTTCCTGATTATCTCCAAACAATACCCTTGACTTACCTGGAGCAGTGTGATTTGTGGAAGGTTCTGGAGGTTTGGGTGTAGGTAAAGGGCCATTTCTTTCCTCTTGTATGGGTGTACTCTGAAATGTTGACAGAGCAAAATTAACCCACAAAGTGCCTTTTTGAGGAAGCAAACATATGAAAATAAATTAAGAATGAACATACTGCACATCTTTTATTGTATTGATGAAACAAACCAATATAAACTGCACCTGGTTTCAGTTCTGAACAAGTTTGCATTCACTGTATTCAACATCAAAGGCAGTATATTCTTTTATATATTCTTTTTATTTCCTCTAAACATACAAGAATCTGATTTATTTAGGGGTTAAATATATATCTGTTTCCAGTACACAACATTGTGGCTATTTAGAGGTGAGATGCTCTAGGGCCGAGAGGATGTTTGTTCCTAAGCATGTGACCTCATTAAGGGGGGGATGCTGCCCACTTATTAAGAATTCCTATTTCCAGCAAAGAGCCAGTGCAGTGACCAAATGTATCTTGTTTCACATCATAATGTGCCTGGGACAGAAATTCAAGCTATAAAAGCTGTATCCTAGCTACCAACATTTTGAATCCAGCATGGTCGCCTTTCTTCACTTGACATTAACCTTAGAAAAAACTATGGTGATTTATATAAAGGTCCAATTCCACACATCACAATGCATTTTACAATTATTTTAAATGTTTTACATAATATATATTAAATACATATAAAGACGCATTGTGAGAAGAAAACAATTATGTAGCTAAAGAAAGAAATAAATACTGGAAAAAACTAAAAATCTGGTATTCAAAATATTAGAAACCAGAAAATTATCTGAACAACACATTGGACACATTGACCTGGATTTATGAAACCACGTACTTCTGTGGGGGATCAAATGTTTGCTTATTGAATAATAGCTTGTTGGCAGTACTACATAGTTTTCAGTTAGTTAACTCCTAACTTATTGGCATTTACGATTTAGCACAGCTTGCTAATTCTCCAGATTGCTAGTTAGCATGCTCTTAGTCATTTTTATTACTGAGATTAGTTGTGCAGGTTAGCTGTCCTTCCAGAGCTGCAATGATTCAGACTGCACAGAGCGATAAAGCCGACATAGCTGAGCTGTGGTGTGCCCTTTGTTAAACAGTGAATTTGGGCAGCTTAAAAGAGAAGGGGACCAAAAAGTTCAATTTAATTACTTTAATTTTTAAGATGACGGTTAAGAAAAGCATGTTTCCTTTGCTATCCTCCATCGCTTACCACTGCTCAGATCCAGGTTAATGCAACTTACTGTGAAATAACTAATGCTCATTCACCTTTAATATTTAAAAGTTTTATTAAAAAGCAAAATAAATAATTGTATATAATAATAATAATAATAATGATGATGATGATTATTATTATTATCACAAAAATAAGAGTGAAAATGTATTCCCTTCATTACAAGTAGCAGCTAAATAAATAAATGTATAAATGTCTATCATTCAAAATATCAGAGAATATCAATCTCTCTTCTTCTGACACACCTTTTCACCTCCACTTTCTTCTCCTTCTTCATCCATAAAAGCAAAAGATTCCCAGCTGACCTTATCACATGAACCTTGACCTTGCAAACTCTGTCCCTGCATCAAGAGCCGCCTTTCTGCTGACAGCCACCAATCACAGAGCGCAAGTAGCTCAGACCGATCAATGCTGCCCAACAGAATCATTGACTCTGAGGTCGAGAGACAGAAGAAGTGTCAGATCAGCATTTATCGCATGGTCTTATCAAACTGGTTTCAGTTCAAGGCAAACTCTATTCAAGTCAGCCGCATTTCAATTCAAACAAGCACAATGGTGTTAGTGTTGCTTTCTGGAAACCAGCTCCAGGTTAATCAATAAATACATTATGCACACCAAACTAAAGCAGAGAAACAGATTTCGATCCCATATGAATGGCTAAATTAGCCAGTGAGGGTGGCCAAATTAGTGAGTAATCTATGAGGACCTCCTATGTAAATGTATGCAAGTCAACATATAACCAGTGCGCTATAAACCTGTGTAGCCAAAGTGTATATTGCATCGAAACCCATTTGCACCAGGTGAAGATTTTATATCCATGTCCAATTTTAATTAAAATTGTGACTAATGACAATTAATTTATTTTATAAAATCAAGAATAATGTGAATTCATATTTTTATAGTGAATAAAGAAACATTTAAAAAAATCTCTCTGAGCAACAACAATCCAAAATGGTTTGACCTTTGATCTTATCATGGGTGCTTAAATGGCTGTTGTACATAAAGCAAATTGTACATTTTGTAAATCGATAATTTCTTGTGTTATGTTGTCAGTTGTTCACACAAAATCAAATAGAAAGGTTAAAGGGTGTGTACAGTAGTGATGTTGCCCTAAAGCTTATTTCTGATTCGTTAAACAACCTGGTCTGTTTCAGCCCTTCTTTCCTACTAAAGATATACATATTCTTAATTCTACAGAAATCTTTTTATTCCTTACACAGAGTTATTTTACACACGCACAAACACACACATACACATAAAATTAATTTATGTCTATATAATCTTACCTTTTGAATCCACCAGAGGGATAGTTTTTAGCGAGGTAGAGTCTAGAAGATACAGCAGTTCTCTGTAGGTGGACTGTGAGCACAGAAACTTCACTTTTCTTACCATGATGTCTTCAACAAAGATATTATATTGACTGTGAAAGAGGAACAAACCATATTTATGCTTATATGCTTCACACTGCACTAACAAAATATAAAGAACACTGAAATCAGCATATTTCACTATTTAAAAAAAAAAGCAATTTTGGTTGGTATTGTTTATACAATAAATGTACTGAAAGCACATGTCATTAAGGACATATTTTTCCACTGTAAAAAAATTATTTTAAAAACAATTAAGTATTCAGATCTTGGATATTGGCAAAGATTGTGTTATAATCTATTTAAATTCAAGGCACAATTACCTTTTACATGGTATCTGTATTAGATATCTGCCGCAAACCTTTATTGTGTGTTTAATCTTTAAATTAACATTAAACATGTGTTCAGAGTAGTTATCTCACATTTTTGTGTCATCAACACAAAGATTTTTTTCTCGTAGGTGGAGCCTTATTTTAGTCACACCCTGGCATTTTACAGCAGGAAGTGAGACTGCATCCCTGACCTCTTAGTGGCCATAGGCTGAGAACCCATTGTGTTAAAGTATATGTGTCTCAAAATCTGAAAATCAATGGGTAACTAAACATATTTTCAGCGGTTAAGTAAACTTTTATTTGTTCTAATAAAAAAATGTGATAAAAAAATTAATGTGTGTACAACTCTTCAAAGCTAGCTTATGTTTTAGAATTATGCTCCAGTGTAGCTACATTTGTCACAACTGCTTGTAACAAAATGGACTGTTCAATCATTTCTAAAATATACATATTTAATGTATAGGGTCACACAAAGCAAAAAGAAGTTTGTCAGTTACAAGTCTGAAATGTGACATTGAACTAATTTGGAAGAATGATGTATATAGGCAGAAATGAATCAGATCTCAAACTTTTAGTTAAGTGCTTTTGTGACTGACTCTCACTTCTTCTCAAAAATTAAGCATCAGGAACCCACAAACTCTTAAATAGTACAAACCTAAATAAAATAATGAAGACTTACAACTTAAAACAGACAAATAACCAAGAAGGATTATGTGTTCAGGTCACATTGGCCTGTTAAACTGGTAATTCTCGAAACAGCAGCTTTGAAAACCTTCATAGCATTTTTAAAACTTAGACTAAATATTTTGGACATTTATTTAGGCTTTCTTTAAGGTCAAGGACAGCAATAAAAACAATAATAGACCAGCAAAGCAAAGTGTGCACAGGCACTCATTGCGTACTGGCAAGGCTCCAAGTCCACACATTGTTATATCCCGTTGACAAGTCTAAGCCCTAGTGGTGTAGAACACTGATAATGAATCACAAGCACTCTGTAACACTCTTAGCAGTGCTTACTGCACTTTAGCTCTGGTAACATAGCGAACCGTTTTGCTCATTTCCATATTTTTAATAAGGGCCAAGTTGTGTTTCTAAGTGACCCATGCTTGTCTTTAGTATGAGCGGACCTGTGCCATGAAACGACCCACATACACACTGCTGCTGCCACACTGCCCACACTGCGTGATCATAACTGCACTACAGAGGAATGCAAAAAAACTCATATTTTAGTGCACAATAATTATTTCTTTGCAGCATTAAAAAGGCATAAATACAAAATACCATAACTTTTTCATACTATTTTCTACTATTAAACTAAGCAAATAAGCAGAAACTGGAAATTAATATGTGCAGAAGTGTGTTCTCTGTAGAGGATGTGCTACTTTACACGTTAACTTATGTGTTAACTTATCAGCACTGGACAAATGAGTAGAATTGACTAATATTTAAAACCCACTTTGAGTGATGTATTTTACTCTGGAAAAACAGAATGTTGATTTTATATGATGCTGCATTACTGTAAATTTAATGTTAACTGTCTACATTTTATACATTTTTCTGCATGTTACCATAACAGTACACCAGTTTACCATAATGTCACCTCACCTGATATGGCCAAATCCTAGCTCAGGCAGGTAGGGTAGTTTCTTGACCTGGATGATGGAGTCATACAGTGAAGGCTGCAGTCCCTGGGCTACCATGTTGGCCAGGATAACTGCTACCATCATGGGCAGAATGTGAGAGATTTGACCAGTCAGCTCAAAGCATATCACTGCCGTGGAAACTGTATGAGTGACTGCACCTGTCAATGCTGCCGCACCTACCAGATAAAAAAGAAGAGCAAAATATCATTAGAGAGAATAAAAAAAAAGTTAGTGATAAAAAGACAGGACGGAAATAGGAAAAATATTTTTTAAATTATGAAAAATCTATATTTTGCAAATTTCGGATTAATACAGCAAAACTAACAACACTTGAAAACTATTAAAGTAACCTGTGCAAACTTTCTATTTTTATCTTTATATGGCAGGGCTGTACATAAATGCTGCATCAAAAATGAAAACATTGTGACTTTACTATGTAAGGGTCATTGATACTAATAACGCCCTTTAGCCTGCTAAAATGTGATCCAAAAAATGTAAATAAATAAATAAATAAATCGCCATTATGGGGAATTTTTAATTTAGTATATGTTATTTGATATTTCACACTTTTATTTATTATTATTAGCATTTTAAAGACAGCAACAACAGTAAGTGCAGCATATACTGTATATATTGCTTGGACTAATATAGCTATGAATTGCATTAGGTTTTTGTGCGTCCCGTGCAAAAGTTTTGCATTCCCTCACAAACATTTTACGTTTCCTTGCAAAATCCAATGTATTTTAAAGAAAATGTTAAATTATTGCCTTGGCGCCCTGGGGGATGTACAGACATAAAGACATTACAGCTTCAAACTAAACACCTTTTGGTCCTTTTTCACGCTGTACAATCTTTAATTCTATATGCAAATTACAAAATGAAAATAAAAAAAAAGGAAAAATATCTATCTGCTGATCTCATCAGCATTTTTTCTGTCATGAAGGGTTAACACAGTGAAGTAGGTGACATCACTGACCGATGACAGCATACCCTCCAGGGATGATGCGGTAGAGTATCCCATCAAACAAAATGCCATGAGGGAAGAGAGCAGCCATGATCTCGCCCACCAGACGACCAAAGGATGCACCTATAAAACAGAAAATATATAAAGAGGACAACAATTCACTTCAGATGCCCTGTAAAATGTTTGTGCACTTAGTGAAAGCTGACAAAATGTACTACTAGAGGGCCCTCATCGCCTTTATTGGAGATATAAAATGCCATTGTTCAACTGTTTTGGCGGTAACACATTTTTTGATCAGTTTATTTTCATAAAAAGGATATGGACAGTACCAACAAAAAATGTATACAGTATATAGTATTTTGGATATGACATAACCATAAACTGCTTTAGTAAACCATACTGTGTCCAGAAGTTTTCAATATGAAGAATATGAAGTTTTGTCTTGGAATTATCATCTTGAAGAAGGATAATTTATTAATGTCCCAACTTTTCACACAGAGACACTCTTAGTTAATCTGATAGCAGAAGATACAGGAGAAAAAAATTTTATTTGTTAATATAAAATATATTGAGTCAGTTTCCAGTTCACCGGTAGAATGTCCACTAGGGGGCCCTAAAGAAAAGGATTCCTATATTATTTACAGTACACTTCAAGCCACAATAAACCTTTCTTAATCTCTTACTTAGTGTTTTTTTTTTTCGTGATATCAAAAGGCTTGTCACTTTCTTGTGATGCCATTGGCAAATCATTTTTTTAAGGTTTATTCTAAAAAAAAAAAAAAAATTTCAATCATTATGAGGTTAATAAACTTTTTGATGCAAAATGATTTGGTGCAGCCTAATTTACTGATTCTGATTTCTTTACAGTGATGCTAATAGAAACAAGGGATTGCCAGGTTTACTACAGGTGGACAGTTTATTCCAAACGGACAAATTTCAGTATTGGCCAATGGACAAGTTTTTATTACAAGTAAAGTACTTTAGGCTAAGAGTATATTATTGTTGTTCCTTTACAATAAGAATAAAAAAAAAGAAAAAGAAAAAGGAGATGAAAAAGACCAAAAAAAAAAAAAGAAGAAGAAGAAGAAGAACACAAAGAGGGTTATGATTATAATAGATTGGTTAAATACCCACCAAGTACAAACACTGGCATAAAAGCTCCAGAAGGGATAGGCATTGTAGTTGAAACAGCCGACATCCAGAACTGCAAGATAAAGAAATCAGACATGCAGACCTAAAACATATAAAACAATATAATTCTAAAAATATGTGTAGTTACACTCATCATCAAAAGAACAGTTGCACAAAAAGTTTCACCTAGAAGGAATCAGGCATTCATGTGACCTAAGTAAAGATGGGTTTATCCCTGTACCTGACTGACCCAAAAGCCACAATTGCGGACATTCAGGAAGCAGTGATTCCCTCCATGACTCATCCTGTTAGTGACAATACCAGTAACAAATGGTTGCACGATGCAGGACTACATGCACGTAAACCAATACAAGGACTGCTCTAAACACCACACTGATGTCACCACAGTCTACACAGAATGTCATGGAGTGACTCAGGATAGCAGCAGGTCATCTTCAGTGACGAGTCCTGCTTTTGTCTTGGTGTAGATGACCAAGGAATCCGTGTGTGAAGGCACCATGATCAGTGCCAAAATGAACAGTTTGTGGTTGCGCATCACACACCCCTTCCGCACAATCTGCAGGGACTGTGTGAGAATATTCAAGCTGATTTATCATCATTGATTGTACGTGTAACCTTTATCTTCCTTCTAAATAGCATTGCTATTGCATACAAAATGGTCTCTTATGTGTGTATATTATATTAAAATATATTATTAAAAATTATAGAGGTATTGCCCTTGAATTATCTACATCAGATTTTAGTAATGGTGTGTGATTACTAAGCTGATAAATGCTATTTTTATATGTTGTAGTTTAAACACTCTGATGGGTACGAGTTTTGATGTGACAGAAAGGCTCATGTGACAGAACCGCTCACTGCGGCTGTCCCCAGTCACTTACGAAGGGCAACAGCTACTGCATACTATAATCCTCTATGTGCAAGTCTCAGCAGGTCTCCTGAAGCATGATATCTGCTGTGTGCTTGGGATCATATAATCCTGCACTAGCTCTCTCAGCACAGGACTGTGTCTGTCAAACTCAGCCATTTTAACCTTTTGTTACTTGAGTTGAATCAGAAGAAACAGACTAGGCTTTGCAGGAAAGGGACACAGAAAACAGTGTGTTCCAGAAAGACTAAAGGTACAAAATAAATGAGCAAAAACAATTGGACTTCATGGCCTATCATGGTTTTATCAACAGTACGGTCAAGCTGGTGTACAAAAAATACCAATGCAGCAAGCAATGCTTAAATATATCCGGAACTGACATGGATGGGAAAACATAAAAGAACATGTTTACCTTCATGATGAAGAAGAGAAGAAGTATGACGAAGACATTTACATCAGGATGAAACCAGGCAGAAGATCGTCCCAGACCAGGTGGGATGGGAGACCCCCAGATCTTAGTCCAAGTGAAGTTATCAAACAGAGAATTGATGGCCTCTCTGGGCATTAGCTGTGTTATGAGGGAAACAGTAAATGTACAGTACTGTCCAAAGGAACTCTCCATTTACAAATTATTATCTGTGTTCTCAATAATACAAACCAATTTGGTTGCAGACAAATGTATAAACACATTCTAGTATGCTAATCAAATGCAACTTTACAAATTTTAAATAATTAGTCAAATGTTTGGAAGCTGTGGGAAAAAAGTAAGGAAAAACAGAAAAGAAAGATTTATGACTTTTTTGGTAAGTGGTAAAATAAACAGTAATTCAATCTCAAGGCTGATAACTGTATCACTTTACTTTATAATTAATTTATACTGCAAGTAACTAGTACAAAACATTAACATTAAGTTAATCCGTTTAATGCTTTAACATTGGTGAACCTTTAAAATTTGGATAGATAGTTTTTTATTTTTTATTGATCATTGTATCCTTTTTTTTCAGTCCTACACATTAACTTGGAGATCTTGCCTTATTACTCCTTACAGAACTGCTTCATATGCTGTATAAGCAGTCTTTCTTTAATAAACATCACACATCACAAAATCAAACCTAAATATTTTGAATATTGACCAAGTTACTCAATAATGCATTTTATTTCTGCTTCAGCCTTTCATTGCAGAACTGGTGTTTCTAATGTCATTGACATTTTCATGCAGAATGTCTTGATACAATCCAGCATTCATAGCACCATGAAATGATGGCAAATTATCCTGGTCCAATAGCAGCAAAACCGCCCCACACAGTGATGCTTAACATTCCTCATTTAAGAATTTTTTATTTTTATTTTTGTCTTATCTGTGCTCATAACATTATTTCAGCAGTCATCTGTGTCATTCAAGTGGCCTTTAGGACAGTCATTGTCATTTGCAAACTGATCATTCTAGATGTTTACATACTTTTGCCAAGAAAAACATTTCAGGTCTGGAATGCACCAAAACAAGACAAGATTGCCATGCCAATTAGAAGCAATTGTTATGTGGTTTGTCTAACCTCTCCTGCCATGAACTGTCCAAATCCTGGAGGGAATGTCAGCGTTGTGATCACAAAAGTAACAACTCCTGGAAAGATTAGTCGGCTGTGGAAAAAATATATCTCATCATTTTAAAAAAAATTTTTTTAGTAATCTATATAAGATGACATTTTTGTGTTTACTCATGCAATACTAGTCTTATTTGTCTTGTGTTACAGACTATAGTGAATGAAAGCAGTTTTATGTTATCTCCACCTCTCTCTTACTGTTTGGTAAGGAAGCGTGTCAGGGTATTGGGTCTTCTCATGAACAGGACAACCTGCCGGTTCAGGTAGACGAAGAAAGCTCCAAGAAAACCACAAGAAATGCTGTGTAGGTGGGTGAAAGAAATAAGAATTTGATCAGGTGACCTTATTGTACTACAAGCGTTAAGTCAAATTTCATTGACATCATGGTCAACAGACTAAAATATAGTCTAAATAAATGACAAGTCAGTTTCAAATAGTGTGGACAACTAAATAGGATACAATTACGATAATAATGTTGTTCACAATAAACCAAATAGCCACTAATTAGTATTATGCTGCTTTATGCTGCTATTATCTAATCCATTGAAGGATGCCTCCTTTTTGGTTTCCTCATCAGTTTTTATAGATAGTATTGGTTGGTGTTTCACTTGTCGCCACCATATTGTTGACATTTTAACATTCAA
Source organism: Prochilodus magdalenae (assembly GCA_024036415.1). NCBI lineage: Eukaryota > Metazoa > Chordata > Actinopteri > Characiformes > Prochilodontidae > Prochilodus > Prochilodus magdalenae. Next base: position 91,002 of record JAMWET010005504.1, read on the forward strand.
GATGGCGATAGCAATGGCACTCAAGCTAAGCTAGCAAATGAGAAATCTTCGGATAGCAAGAAAAAAGAAGAAAACTAAGCCATCTATCTACACCAATGTTTGCGTTCATAACTTTGTCATAGTTAGACAGTTAGGTTAAGGATGAATTCTGTAGTTTTGAAAATTTTCCAGTGACATTTAACGGATGACTAAAGGAACCTATCTAGTACTGACATTATTTTAAGCTAACATGAGCTCTTGTGTCTAGATTCTTACTGTCAATATTGATTAACCCCTTCAAACACGGAAAATTAACTCTTACTTGCTTTTGCGATCACAACATTTGATGGTGGAGTTGGTTGTTCACATGACAGAATATCTCTCACCCTTGCACAGATGAAAAGACTGTGATTCTAGTGCATGCCTGCCAACACTACTGAATTTTTTACTGAAAAGTTTTCCCTATTTGAAGCCCTTTCTGTCATCATGCTTTTAATATGTAATTCCTCCCAATAATCTCCCACTTCACAGTGATACAAATCAAGTGGGTGTTCACCAGTTTTTGTGTGGCATATTTTGTGGTACATGACAACCCATCCCAGAGGCAGTGGCAAACATGCTCAAACTTAATAAAATTGGTGCACGTTCCCTCTTGGTTACGTTTGCCACTAAAAATGGATGAAACAGCTGCCAAAAAGAAGAAATACAGTTCCAAATTTCATCCCACTTAGAGCAAAACCTTCCTCATTTCAACCGCTAGTCACACCAGCCACACTATAAGCTTTGTAAGATATGTGAGGCTAAATTCAACATAGAGTATGGTGGGGAAAAACACAAGCTAATTATGTTAAACACAGAGAAGGTTATATGTGGATTTGAGGGTAGGTCCTGCAGTGTTTGGTTGGTATAGCTCAGCAAATAACACCACTACCCATCAGATAGCCAGTATGGGAGACTGGGGTTGGAATCCTGGTCTGGAAGACTATGCTGTGCTCCACCAATATAAGTCCTTGGGCAAGACTCCTAACACTACATTGGCCTACTGTATAATGATTAACCATGTAAGTTGCTCTGCATAAGAGCGTCAGCTAAATGCTGTAAATATGACAATCTGGAAAAGCTACCTCTGTTTTGCAGCTTAGTGTTGTGAGGTATGGTGCTGATGCTACAAGAGTAATTCGTTTATCTCTTGCTAAGTGGAGGCTAATGCAATATTTACAATGGCAATTCCGAAACAGCACTGCTCAGACTGCTCAGGTTTAGTGAACAGTATTTAGAGCAAAGCACTATTTCCAGTATAGAGTTGTTAATGTCACACCAAATGAATGTGCCACAAAGGACATGCAAGGCATAGGCAAAACATATAAATGATAACACATTCAAATCTGTTAAACATTTAAAAAACAATGAAAGTTTGTAATAAAACTGAGTCCTAAAACAAAAAAATACGACAGGGTTATGCTGCACAGTGTGCTTTGAAAATGGGTTTGTGGTATTGTGATGGGGGTTATACTATAGCACACATAGCTCCAGGACTGTGCCCTCACCACGAACGGCACGCTCTTGCCCCGCGCTCTCACCCAATGATGGCGAACGCTGGCAGCTCCTGCAGGTCAAAGGGGAAATCCATGCGGAACTTGGTACGGAAGAGAGCAGTGATGGTGACTGGGGGAAAAAAAAGAGGAATAGGGTGGGAAGAAAGAAATATCAGGTTAATAAGCGTACACAGAATTTGTGTACAAGGAGATGAAAAGAAAATACACATTGAAAAAAAAAAACGCAAAAAACATGGTATGAAATCTCACCTGCATCTTTATTGAACACTGAAAGCACCCTGAAAATGAAGGCACTGAATGTGGCAGCAAAGTAGCCCCTCCAATAGTTCCTCACCGCAAAGTAGGTTGATGTAACCTCAATGCTGAACAACACTCCTGGAGGAGAATGAATGAAAAAGGTTAGGGATATTTATAACAAGAAACCCAATGCTCAAAAAATATGTGTCTATGTCTTTCAGTGTCTAGTTATTGCAAACTGTTGCCATAGCAGGCTGAATAAGTAAAATTCACATGATACAGTGGTGTACATAATCCTATATGAATAAAACACTGTATATTCAAAAATAAATGCAATTATTGCCAAAATAAGGAAACATTCCTGAGCATCAGTGCAACAGTCTGTTTATGTATGATAACCATAAGGAAATGCCACAGTCTACCTCCAAGAGGGGTGCCAAAACAGCAGCCTACCCCCACCGCACACCCGACTGTCAGGATGTCTGTGTAACAGTATGGGCTCTACTGACACAGAAAGGCAGAAAAAGAGGGTGGGTTGAATAGATATTAAATGGAAAGGAAAAACAACTAGTTTGATTTCTAAATAAGGGTATATTATTAATATAAAACTGGATATTAAACTGACCCATTGTAAACCACACCTGTCTGTCCTTCTGCACAACCTTTTTAAAGAGCTGTCAGCCATTTGGCATGTACGGGAGCATGTACTCTTACAGTGTTGGAAATCTTTACTGATTAGACTTTCTTAAAGGATTTTACAATGAACTGATTTATAAAATCCATCAAATATCTGCATTATTTTTCATCATTAAGATTTTTTTTGCACTTTAAAGGCAAATTATTAAGATAGAACCACTGAGCAGTGTTTCCCAAACCTGGTCCTGCAGACTTACTGCTCTCCACATTTTGGTGTTTTCTTTGCTCCTAATACACCTGATTAAACTGACCTTAAGAGACCTCCCTACTGTGTGTTGGGAAGTATAACTCAAGGCACCAGGGGTATTTGGTCCAAATTATGCTGTGATGCAGCCACTATATGCACGCAGCTCATTTGATCATTTCCTAGCTGGATTAAAACTATTTTCTTAGCTGCAGTAAAATAACGCCTTGTATATTTTAGTGGGAAAGAACTTATTAGTATTAATTAATCTCCATTAACTTATGCTTACCTGATAGACTCCTGAGAGAAAGGACATAAACTGGCTGAGCGAAGCAGCACAGATACTGGCTATGTGTACAAAAGGACCCTGAACACATAAAGAAAAATAACTGACAAGTTACAGACTATCATGCACTTCACATAGTATGAGATTAGATTAGAGAACCCCAAAAGGACAGCTCTACCTCTTTGCCCACTGGCATTCCGCTACCTAGTCCAGCAGTAAGTCCAATCACTTTGGCAGCAAAAGCCTTGAGGGTAAGATATTCTTTTAACACAACTCCTCTGAGGATGGTCTTTAGCTCAGGGATACCAGAACCTAAGGGAACAAAAGGAATGACAGTCCAGACCTAATGACAAATAGTAAACAAGTTTCCTTTCAAGTTAAGGATTACATGGTATCAGTCGACCGGATTTGTGGCAATCCGCTGACTGTACGTAATTACAGACCACCTTTAGACCACCCAGACCACAAGTTCTAAGTGTATTTTAGTCGCGTCACACAAATTTTTATCAATATAGTATATCAAGTATTACAAAAATTTTTTTGCAATGATTTAGTTCAAATGCTGTGACTGTTGAATGAATGAATACATACTAGGTAATGCTAGTGCTACGGAGAACCTATATGGAGAACCGATTTTGCTCAAACATTTTTGTTCAAAATCTTAATAGAAATCTTACATTTTCCTTGACTCTAGGTTACATGATACTGGGTAACTAAAAGCGAGTGGAAATCGTACTATGCTAATAACTGTTTAGACAGAAAATAAAAAAGGGCTGGCTTACTTTGTCTTAATGTATTTACTAATTAAACAGCAAAAGATACATTATGTCTAAATTCTAAAATGATTTTTTTAAAACGAATCGATAAAGAACACAGATGTATCGACTACAACTCCTTTGGCAGCACTGGATGACAATATGGTAACATAGTGCCTCAAATCATAATTGGTTCAAATATAATAAAAGTACCACATAATTATACTATTTAAATATGCATACTGTGTTTTCTTTAAATGAGAGCTGAACATTCTACCTATTTTTATCATTAGTAGTTGTAGTAGTAGTAGTAGTAGTAGTAGTAGTAGCAGAAGCAGTAGCAATAATAATATTCTGATTATTATTAGTAGCAGCAGAAGTGATGATGATAATATAATTTATTATTAATAATAGGAGTAGCAGTAACATTTGAGCTTCCTAAAAGTACCTAGACGTAACTGAGTGCACATGATCATTGGAGCAAAACACTGGAGCACTGTAACACAGAACCAGGCAAAGCAGGGGGATGCATTAGAAAGCTGGAGTGTTTATTACGATAAAGTTGGGCAGGTGCAGACAGCACATAAGCACTCGTGAAACTAAATGGAGGAAAGACCACTTAATAGAAACAAATTAAACAGCAAACTTGGCAAACAAAACTGGGAAAACAAGTAGAAAGAAAGGAGAACTTGAAGAAGGTGCTTAACAACAGTGAATATAACCCACTATAAGAAAAGGTGTATAAATACACAAAACACAAGACACAGCTGATAACACTGATTACAAGGATGAGCAACTGAAGGTGACCCTAAAAACATGGGGCAGAGCTAAGTTGACTGCAAAATTAAATAAGGAGCTCAAAATACATGTCCGGTACTTTTATATTCAACAGGGTTATTAAAGTTATTAATCTACATGCTCTAACAACATTTAACTTTGGAACTGGGTGTTATCCAGTGCCATGTTTCAGCTAAAAGTTCCTAATGGAACCCTAGAAGAACTTATAAACTTAAAATGGCTAGATGTGTAAGACTGGGCAGGAGATTTGTTTACAACTGCTTTTCAACTGGTCAAATGAGTGAGTTATTTAAACCCAAGATACCCAAGAAACCCATAACAGATTAACCGGCCACTTAGGCTGGTAGCAAAACTAAAACCAGCTCTCTCACTAAGTGATGTTTGGCAGAAGAACCACACACAAACTTCGTCCTACTCCATTACATGTCCTATAAATTCGTCCCTCTTCATTCAGTATCCATTGACACAAACTTTGCATCCCACCACCCCACCTTTCTCCTCCAACTCTGTTTCTTCTATAGCTGCTCCTTCTTGCAAAGCAACAGGGTGTCTGCCTCCTTGACCTCAGTAAAGCCATCCAGAACTCAATGCCAAGTTTCCTAGGATCGCTCTGCTGTCTCAAGCTCTGTATGGGGCATGGTTCGAATAGATTAAAAATTTACTTTGTGCCAAAGGTTTTGCATGCTGCTTAGTAAGTACAGTCCACAGTGCATAATGGAAGCAGTGCAGTACAAGCAGCAAAAGAGTACCAAACGGTACAATTGGCAGGTTTCATTTATCATATGCAGTTAATGGAACACCAGAAGAAGTTACAGTGAACATGCTACAGATTGGCGGAAAAGCAAAAAAAAGGGTAATGGCTTAGGCTAGGGCAAAGGGTACACACCAATAGCCTGAGGAGCAACCAGGTGGCAGAAGAAGGAGGCAAACATGATGAGTACCATTGGATAGGAGACCCAGATCAAGTACTGCAAAGGCACATTTCCACTTAGCTCTCCATACACCCACTTATAGGCTGGGTGAAAGAAGTTGTGGTAATGGAGAAGACGAGGAGACAGAGGAAGGAAACAGCAAGGGAGTAAGAGAAGCATTAGAACATAAAAGTAGTTAAATGGTGTAGACAAAACTGAACATGGACAGGAAGAAGAGAATAGATCAGAAAAATAAACAAATTAACCAAATAAAGACAATATAAACCACCTATATCTGCAATCAGTGGAGTAGCTTGAGTTCAACAGTGACATGTTGCAGAAAGCTGTAGTTAGTTTCAGTTTCATACTGTTTACTTGTTTACTTAACACGTGAGTGTAGGTCAACATTCCCATGTCATTAAACCTGTTCTACAGCTTTCCACTGCTGAAAATGGATGGAATTTTAGGAATAAGAGATGCTGCTGTACCTTGGAGGCTTTTAGCACTTGCATAGTCCATAGTCCAACTGACTAATGCCATGGAAATACCCAGGAGCACTAGGAAGATCCAATCTTCTCCTAATTTAGTTACTAGAAACTTCTGTACTCGAGCCACGCAGTCTGCATGAACAAAAAATGAAGTAACAAAACGTTGAAAGACAAAGATAACTCAAGCAAAGCTATTTGCTGGAATTGTCTAGCAATGACAACTAACAAGCAGGTTATTTTGAATAAAGCATATAATTTTTACAATCATAGGCTATAAAAGGTCTTATTTGTGATGTGAGCCATGACAACCTACCAACCTCAATTTTCAGCAAGCTGGGGCACAAGCACATAGATAAAATGCTTATAAAGGCAGAAAAACAGTAGAAGAGCAAACGATTGGAAGTTTTTTAATTTCTCTTTGATAAATATATAAGATTGTTACAAGTTTGATCCCCTTGCAGCCCATTCTGAAAAAGCTGGGACAGAAGCATGTTTACCGCTGTGCCACAACAAGTGTCCTTGTAACAGCACTGTAACAGCACAGATTGATCCACATCTGAAAGTAAACTCAGGGCTCTAGACTAACTTTTTGAACTGGTTGCACTGGTGCGCCTAACGTTTTTTCTTAGGTGCACCAGCACCAAAGTTAGGTGCACCCAAATTTTAAACTGCATCACATTTAGAACAGCAGTTTTACATGTTCACTTTTTTTTCTTTTTTTAAATCGCTGTCCATATGGGCAATATTGACTTGTAAATGATTAACTAACAATGTGGTCAACATAAAGTTCTTTATTTGAAGCACAATTCTACAGTAAAGGTAACACTTGGGCAGTGCATTTGTCGCGGCAGGTAATGTGTTTGATAGACGCACTGTGCTTTTTCAGCTCTTCAATTCTAAATGTATTAGAACCAGTCACAAACGCACTACTGCCGGCCATGGCCTTCCCACACTCCTTACAGTCAGTGCAGGCTGTGACTCGGAGTCGATCGTATGTGGCTAGTTATCTGATGCCGTCTCCGGACCAGGGCTTGACATAACCAACGCTCTGACACGGAGCCATCAGCCTCCCAGATTAACCATTTCCGAACGGACCAGGCCTGAACTAAACATTCTTAACCAAAATGTTCTAAATCATTCTTTTCGCCGTCTCTCGTCATCCGCAGCTACACCCGCTCTGTTTATCTGACGGGCCTAGGCTACTCACCACTCTGTCTGACTGCTAGTGTTGTGTCGTTCGTGAACGTTCCTCAGCTGATTCGACTCAGCAGCGACCGTGCAGGCCGGCAGGGAAACTGCTGTGTGGTCTGTGAATCACCCGCGAATCTGGTGGCGGAGACTCTCATTGCGAGGGAACTGTGCTTGCTCAGTGATTCGTTCACTGAACTGAGGGCTCCCGTTCACTCACTGATTCGTTCACTGAACGTACTATCACTCAGTGCTGACGGCGTTCCGGGGTCCCGCCCTTCGCTATCTTTGATTGGTTTAGACCACGAAATGGGCCTAATGTGTGTCTGTTTAAACCACAGGGAGACTTTCAGAGTCGCGAAGACTTTTTCTTTTTTTTCTATCGAACGGCTGGTCGCACTGGTGCGACCTCAGATTTTTTTCGTCGAACAATTGAGAAATTAGGTCGCATGTGCGACCAAATTGGTCGCACTCTAGAGCCCTGAAACTGTTTTGCCATTCTTTCGTTTTACAAGTCTGTAGGTCTGGACTAAAAGCAGGCCAATATAGCCCCTATTCTACTCGATTATGCAGCCGTGATGTTGTAAAACATTATGAATATTAGTTAAGGAAGATGGCACATAAAAAACAGAATAACTGATTCTGCCTAGATAAGACAACAATTAAATTAAAAACTTAATTCAGAATAAATGTGTAAAGCACATACGCTGTAGAAATTCCATATATGTGCCACTTTAAGACACTCCTGGAACATGTAAATAAATGTACCAAATGTGACATAAATACAGCCGTTTAGCTAGAAATCTGCTTCGTTTGGTGTTGTATGAGTTGCATATGTCCTACGAAATGTTTTAAAATTAACCTTAACATAATTACTATCCCAATTTTATATAGGGTCAATGAATAAAACTCTCACTACTAATGTAAGTACTAATGTAAATGTCACTATGCTACCAAAGAAATGGTGGGACACCGCAATTGCTGTGATTTGTTTTTTTTAAAATCCACCATTAATTATATGCAATGTGTGTAAACCTTTGCACTTGGAGTAGGAGCGCCGTTTCTTTATTGAGGATGTGTGGGTTTCCTCAGGTTTTTCCTTGTCACGAGCACTTCCTATCTCAAGCTCTAGGTGGTGGCGGCTGCGGTGGCGGCTGTGGCTCCGGCCATGGTGACCATGGTGACCATGGTGTCCATGGTGCCCATGGTGGTGATGGTGTCCGTGAGGATGGCCATGCTTCTTAAGTTGCCTCTCTGTTAGCAGGCGAGTGGCCTCTCGCCGACGGGACCCTCCCGGGTGCTCTCTGTACTCTCCATACAGCTACACAAAGACAAGAAAGCAATTATGTAGTTATTAATCTACAAGTTATAATGGAATTGTAATTAAAACTATCTAACGTGAATCATAATTCCACATTTATTTTGATGCGAAATGCTCCATTATAGAGAAATTGGGAGATACAATAGTTTAATACACAAACACAAACACACACACATACACATACACACACATCAACAGCTGTGATTTGATTAGGCATGGACTGGACAAGTTTCTGGATGTCGGCAACATTAATGTTCAGCCACTCTTTTATTAAAGAATTGTGCAGATGGGACAGATTTGGTGGATGCCATCCCTGGCACAACTGTAAACTGGGAATGGTGCCATTTTTAGACCCCTTTGACTGTACGTCTTCATGCAACTCAGCTATTTCAGCTACTTCCTTCACACTATGGCCTTTGGCACAACCAAACCACATCTGTGGGAGCCTGAAGCTACTACTACCTTAAACATGTAACGTGACTAATTTTTGGTCTGATGAGCTTAGACCCCCATATGCAGGCAGGGTTTAATTGCTTGTCATGCTTGTCAACTTCATGAGATGTTTTAATAAATAAGCATGTTGTCTTTGTCATTTTACATAGATTTTGCAAAACAGAAAGGACTGACATATCTTATATTGGGAATATGCTATGCTATATATGCATTTTACTATGTAATGTCAGCACCTTAACCTTCCAGATGTTTAAACCACATTTTTAAGACATGGGAAAACCATCCTAGTGAATTGTTCACTTTCACTATCAATGGCAGTTACATCTATGAATATATCTTTATGAATAATTTTTTTTTTGTATTTCAAAGCTATAGATGTTAATTGGATACGTGATGGCACAATAACAGATTAAAAGTAGAATTAAACATAAATGTATACAGAGTGAAAGAGTGCTCAGTCTGCATTTAGATTTATAAGCTTCTGGACCAGAGTCAGACATCTGGGAATTGGATACCCTTGCACTTCACACTGACTTTTCTCACACCCTAACATGCCCACCAGCCCACAAAAAGACACACACATACACACACACACACACACACACACACACACACACACACACACACGTGCATGCACACACACAGGCATAAAATGCATATATACAGTCGTGGCCAAAGTATTGGCACCCCTGAATTTTTTCCGGAAAAAGAAGCATTTCTCCCAGAAAACTATTGCAGTTACCTGTTTTGTTATACACACGTTTATTTCCTGTGTGTACTGGAACGACACAAAAAGCATGTAATGATAGAAATGATATAATTTGACACAAAACTGGCATCCTCAACTTAATAATTCATTGTACATCCTTTGGAAAATATATCTTAAATCAATCGCTTCCTATAACCATCAACAACCTTCTTACACCCTTCAACCGGAATTTTGGACCACTCTTCTTTTGCCAACTGCTCCAGGTCTCTCATATTTGAAGGGTACCAACAGCAATTTTAAGATCTCTCCACAAGTGTTCAATAGGATTTAGATCCAAACTCATTGCAAACCACTTCAGAAATCTTCAGCGTTTTGTTTCCATCCATCCATTTCTGGGTGCTTTTTGAAGTATTGGGTCATTGTCCTGCTGGAGGACCCATGACCTAGGACGTAAACCAAGCTTTCTGACACTGGGCACCTGGTCACACCCTGTCTTGTCTTGGCTCTGTTTGTCTGTTTTCTCTGTTTTTCTGTTTCTTGTTACTTCCATTTGTCTTTTGTTGTCCTGTTACATGTGCTTCTGTTTGTTTTGGTTATTGCTCCTCCTGTTTTTGCCCCCTTGTCAGGCCCCTCACCTGTCCCTAGTTTGTAGCTCCGCCCTTTCCCAAGTGTTCGTCATTAGTCCTTGTTGTTTTATACTCCCTGTGGTTCCCGTTGCTTATCTACCATCCAGACCATCCTGCGCTGCAACCATTTACCAATTTTTCTCTTCCCTCCACATCCTGGAAGATTAGATACCTTGCAAATGTTGCGCACCATAAACAAAGTAACATCAAGATCTCTGGAGATGGACTTGTACCTTGAGATTGATTGATTGAGATATATATATATATATATATATGTGTGTGTGTGTGTGTGTGTGTGTGTGTTGATGTATTGTATTCTTTCTGTTCTCCGTGCTTGGTATGGCACACAATGCAAAGACTGAGTCAACGTCTCTCCATTTTATTTGGTTTCAGGTGTGATTTTTATATTTCCCACACTTGCTACTTGCCAGCTGAGTTTGAAAAGGCATCACATGCTTGAAACAATTTTGAAAAGGTGGCAATAATTTAGTCTGAGTTTGTGTGAAATTATTTCATTTTTTTCCTCACTTTTTATGTGGTATTCCAATATACACAAAGGAACACGTGTATGACAAAACATGTGTAATTGCAATAAATTTCTGGGAGAAATACTTTCAGGGGTGCCAACACTTTCGGCCATGCCTGTATACACACTACCTTGAGTACTACGTATTAACCAGGTACGTCTGTCTCTTTTGATATTGTACACACCCTAACCCTGCCCCTGTTTACAATTGGGAGTCTCTGCGTGGGTTAGCGCCTGTTCTTTATGACAGGCCACACCCACATGTGCCATGATAATTCTGTCCTGTTTTTGTGATTGCACCACGACTACAAAAAAACATAAGCAGTGTCCAACACTATTAAAATATAACATATGCACCAGATGATAAACAATAACCACTGCTGGAGGCCTTTTGAAAGTAACCAATTAAAAACAACTCTATGAAAATTAGCCACTATTACCAGTCAAAACCAGTGAGATCACAATGCAATGACAGTTAAGTCCACGAACATTAATGACTACTGTGAGAAGCCTTTAATGATCTGTGTTGTGAGACAGGTGAAACGATATTGATTTCAGAAATATCACTGGATAAACAGTTGAAAATGTATCTGTTGAGTCTGATTGTATTGTTGCCTTATAGTCCCCATAGTCTGCATACAGACTACGATTGACTATGAACATTCCTGAGGATTACTGCAGATAAAACAAAATATCTAGTAGGGATGGGTACTAGCAAAAAAAAACAATGGAAAATCTAGCCATTCTTGAAGAACTGGTAGAAAAGAATTCAGCAGTCATTTTTATGTTCTGGTTAATGGAAAAGTCACAAAGTAAAGGATTGATATAATGAGCGCCATCCCCGCCATGAGCTGTTTTATGTATAATATGCTAAGAAGGCTCACTTGGCAGATTTTGGGTCAAGATAGCAAGAGTAAAAGATTTAAACACCTCTATAAGATGGCAAGAGCTTCGTGTACAAAGTCCACTTGTTTGGATATTGAAAAAGAGATTAAAATGTTTTTCATAATTATGGGAACAGAAGAACACAAAGAGAACAGCACAGGCCTGAGTGTGGGGTGGGGCTGTTTTGCTGTGAGGGATATTTACTGGCATTTGTCTCTTTTGCGAGAACAATCACTGCAAACCAGTACAAAGGTATTATGACTAAATATCTTTCTTATTGTAAAGCATTCTACGCTATATGGAATCTTTTCCGGGATGAAAATGCCACCCTCCACAGGACACAAGGGGTCAGAATGATGAGTTTTAAAATTATGTAAATCATATGCTACAGGCTACGCAGTCATCAGATATCAGCCCTCCTGAACACAAACCGATTTTGACTGACATGTTAAACAGTGCTTTCCACCTTGATCAAAACATTAATTGAGGGTATATCTTTTTGAGGAATGTTGTTCCAGCTTTTTAGCAGTAGAATCTACGCTAAGGTGTCCTAAAGCTGATCTTGTGAGTCTTGGTGTCCCAACATCTTACTAAGACTATGTATATCTTTTTTTTTTTTTTTTATAACCTCATAAACCAAAAAGTACCATATAACCATAAAATAAATGTCCCTCCTTGAAATCATTCACTGCAAAAAAAAAATTGTGTGGTACCCTGTTTTTTATCACTACCCAAAAGATGTATTTTTCCTTGTTGGATGAACTAGGGCTATAATAAGTAGTTTACATGCAAAGACTGGTGGCATTCCCGATAGCTAGATATCAGTGTTGTAATCCACATTCAACCATTTGACTTTTCAACTCTAATGTACACAACATTTACATTTGCAAATCTATGCATGTGGCATTATTTATACAATGACATGAAAGTTTTCTTAAAATTAGATAACAAACCGCAGTATAACTTTGCTTACAGTACTGAATAATATACAAATATACATGACAATGTATAGAATCATAACCCCTGTATTTACATACTGATTTATGCTCATATGTAATACAAAACAAAGAACATACATCTAATAAAGAAATCTTAACTGAAAAAGATTAAAGATCTTAACAGAGAAAACTGAACATGCAAGACAGACAATTTACATGTATACACGTCGTACAATAGCAAATAATTGATTAGATACATTTTAACTTAGCAGGCATCTCCAATCACCTTAAATGGCACAGTTACACAAATACTCAATATATAAACAGTTCAGTTTAGTATTGGTTTCTCGCAGTGTAGGCACTGGCCTTTCGTGGTGGAGTCACTGCTCTTTCATTAGCGGCATCAGTGGTGATTATGTTCACATTATGTGGCTGATTCTATAAGCTGTGCTATGCCAGGCAAGGCTAAATATGACCATCACCAGGGTGACACTGTGAAAGCACCTCTAGGTTAGCTGGTATTGCTGGGTATATCCTGGTAAAATATTGCTTACTACACAACAACGCTTCCACAAAGTGGAGCAAGTCCTTGTACTTACACTGATAAATGTGAGGCGCTTACTTTACTTGATTCCAAAGCGTCCACATAAATAACCTCAATTACAAATATTTAAACTACTATTTATTATTGGCAGTAACTGTGCTAACACAAGGTTTTACTCGTGTAGAAATGATCTACATATTAGAATCAATGCATCCCTTTTGTTGGTCTACACACATTTATTTAAACTAAGATGTAATGAAACTGTGAAACTGAATTACTATAAATTGTTTCATCAAGTACTAATCTGCGTTTGCAATTTCATGTCTCTTTAAATTAACATGATCAGTTTTCATCTTTGGAATTGCAACCGGGCCACTGATAGGTTTATCATGTATCTCTATTACTCATAACACATTTCTCTCTCTCTCTATTTCTCTCTCTCTTCATTCCTTCAGTCTATCCTCTTACTTTCACCCGTTCCCACAGTACATATAATCCCTATCTTTCTCCATATTTCACCCCTCCTCTCTCCTCCCCTGTCTGCCCCCGAAACCTCCATTCGGACAACCCCTCTTGCCCACCCCACCTTCCCCCATCGGAGCTACCCCTCTACTCTTTCTTTCTGTAACACAACCCGCTGGCCTATTTTTAGACTCTGTGACCCAATGTTCACTTCCCCACCTATCGCCTTCACCGCGTCCCTCTTTCAACAGAGGATCGGTTTATTTTTTTCATTATGTTTTATAATCATTTTTCTACATATTAGGATGGTACCGCTCTCACTGGTATATGCTGATAACATATTGTCGCTGCCTTCTGGTTATACTTTGAAAACTGATGTTTCAAAACAATTTTATATTGTTTATTGTATACATTGATACTATAATGAATAACCTTAAAATTAAGTCGCTGGTATTGTAAAAGAGAGCAGTGTGCCTAAATAGATAAACCGTTAACATCTAGTTGGTTTTAAGTGATATGCTTTAGCTGGCTATTCTACATTCATTACTTTGGATCGAGCAGTGTTGCAGCAATACTGAGAGGGTTTTACTGCAAGTCAGAAAAGCGCCTCTCTACAGCTGTAAGGAAACAATATTTTATAGTTTTGGTCTTCTTTAACAACAGTCGGTGTAGCACTGTGACAGCAGGAATCACATCTGAGTCTAATGCAGCCAAGGAACTCGATTTTGAATCAGAAATCTTAAACCTTAAAATTAAATAAAGGGTGAAATAATTGATTCTAAAAAAAAAAAAACATTTTTTATGCCTCAGGATTTGATTGGATCATAAAGGTAAATGAATTTCTGTTGATTCTGGACTTGATTATTTGTTAAAAGCTTAAAATTTGTTTCTATATAAGCGGTAAAGTTCTGGTTAGCAGGCTGGTCTTCCGTATCCACCTCACTCGTTTTTCCTAAACTGTCAAAATTTGCAAAATCAAGGGAAAAAATTATCACAAAAATTTGTTTGTGTACAGGTGTAACTGCTTAACACATGTGAAAAAGAGATGTACTGTTGTTCCATCTTGACTCTCTGAAACATCTAGACAGAAACATCAAGAAAGTAGTGCTAGATATCTCACTCATGTTGACATGAACATTTTACAACAGGTCCAAAATGTCTGAAATGTAAAATGTCAGACTACAGGAAGAAGAAAAAAGGAGACTGTCTGCTGACGCTGACATGCATGTACATGTAGCCAGAAGAGGAGCTGCTGACAGGTGTTCTCTCTCAGTTATTATTCAGGGTGTTGAGGGGTGAAACATACTAAGATCCTATTTTATGACTCAACCAAATGTCAGGAAGACCATTAGAGGTGGGAAAAAACGCCACAACACTTTGACCCAAAAGTACGATAAACTATGATGAAAAACAATTAAGAAGATAAAGGTCCATTTAAATTCAGGTGGACTTCAAATAACAATTATGAATGATACATGTAATCCATGTAGTTATTAGGATTCTGTAGAAACTGAAGTGAGGACTCACAAACAACTAGTATAATTAAAACTTGGGTGTAAAACACACAATACCGACATACAAAGATCTACTACATGAAGTACAAACACTTGCCAGTAGTTATTACAACATTACGTCAGTATGTGAACACAGCAGACAGAAACAACAGCATTTGATCCTCTATTGCATATCACTGTTAATGGCAATAGGCTAAATGAAGAACAGTCACACAAACGCACTGTCATCACATGATGTCATATAAAGTCAAATGTAATTCTCTTGAAGGTCTTCTAAAATAGAAATGCCTTTGAACCTGCTTGCCCTTCTGATGATGATCATCCTTGTCACTGTATTCCTGCATGGCTGTTCATTCACCCTGGTTCTCGCCTCAAGTTCCTGCCACAAATTTATTATATACACTACTGACATTATATGCAATGTTTTCCTATGTCAAGTATTGCACTATATGTACTGCCCTTACTACTACTGTTTAATATTTATCTCACCATCAGTTCTTTTAGTTTAATTAGCTATTGCCCACCTTATGAAGAGTAAATGCCCCCTAAGGATCTTTTCTCATAAGAAGATGATTCTTTTTGTTTGCTTTCTCTGCAGCTATAGCTAACCCTCTTGTATAAGAGGCATGGCTGTGATCTTCTGCTATGAACTATGATTAGTTAGCACAACGTTAAAAATGTTTTAGATATTATTGTAATATATAAAATATACAGTCCTGCACAAATTTTAGAGACCATATTTTTGTTTATTTAAAGGGAACGTATAAAAAAATCTCTATTTAGTGCCTAATAAAGGGGTAACTGCAGCATAACTTAAGTTTGAAGGTGAAAATTTGAACAAAAAACTGATGAATAGAACTGAATCGATAAATAGGAAGCCAACTTCACCCTTGGGTGACTGGGTAAATGCAACATGAAGAGGGGTCAGTACCAACTCCTCCCCAACATCAGTTTCCCAACATCAGCATTCACACATCACATCTTTGAAAAGGAAAGAAATCAAGCTCCACTTTTGTTTCAGGTTTGAAAACATACACTTTTTTCCCCTGTGAAAAGACAAGTCAGCACTATGGGTCTGAAAGGACGTGTAGATGTCAAAAAAAAAACAAACAAGAAAAGGACAAACAAAAAAGACAGAAATATCCCTGCTGATGTACAGAAAGACGAACAGGGAGTCAACATTCATACTTGGGATTATTGGGATCATGAGAGGCAGGAAATGCAACCAACGTTTAAGACCTAAATTTAGAGGTGTTAAAAGCATCTCTAAATAAATGACTTTTGCTCAGTACTGTTTAGCAATATATTGTATTTGTATTTCATAATATACAAACTATTTTACTTATGTTACTATTAGCATGAATAATGATAACATGTTTGAGCAATAATGAACTGAACTTAACATAACACCCCCCCCAATAACTGAAGGCTGGGACTGACCTGAGAGCACAACAGTGGGGGAAAGACCACGTGTGGAATAAAGCTGACACATCTGCATTTAGCCTCTGCTTCCACGGTGACAGCATAAACAGTGTTCACCCTGACCAGTAGCGCCAAAACATTGCAAATGTATGCAAATCTCATTACAAAGCTGCATTACAAAAAGATTACCAGCTGGACTTGTTTTGCTACATACACACAAAACATGTTTTACATTTGTTTACAGTATTTATGTTTTTATGAATTTGAAGTATGAATTCTAACATTATATTCTGCTTTTACTGGGAAGAATACAAATACTTCAGATATACTTTGACTGTTTTATCATAAAAACATTCATTAGTTTAGTCTTAGAAGTTGTATTTATTATTTGGTTCTGACAATCCAAGAAATGTAAAACACATTCACTGATGTTAAGGTCTGAGCTCTGGGGATGCTGGTCAACTGTTTTGAAACCCCAGCAATTTCTTTGTTTTCAAACACATCGTGTTCTTCTCAGCAGTGGGCTTTCGGTAAAATCGGTAAAATAAGCTTCCAAATTAAAGCTCTGGATGTTGTTTTACGTTTTGACTTTCTGCCTGCCTACAAGCCCTTGTTGAAGAAGAACGTCAGAAAGGAAAAATTTGCATGCAAAAATTTCCTAAAGTAAACAGTTAACGTGACACCACTTGTACTTGGCAACACGCCGTTTTGCAGGTATCACAGTTTGTGAATGATTTTTGCTTCAGTCATAAACCTTAAGGTCTGGTTTCAGGGAATTTTACCCATTCTTCCTTGCAAAAACCTTCTAGTTCTGTGAGATTCCTCAGTCATCTTGTATGCACTGCGCTTTTGAGGTCTATGCAAAGATTGTTGATCATGTTTAGGTTGGGGAACTGTAAGGCCCATGCCAAAACCTTTATCTTGTGCCTCTTGAGGCAGATTGAGGCATTGTGGATTTTTAGGTGTGTTTAGGATCATTATCCTGTTTTAAACGCCACCCTTTTTTCACCTTTTGCTTTTTTTAAGGAAAGATCTTTTTGAAAGATTGATGTCATGTTTAATTCCAGAATCCAGAATTAATTCAAGTGAACCATCACTTCAGAGTCTGGTAAACCTTCCTGTAGATCTTTAATGTCCATCAATGGTTTTGATTTGCCTCTCTTGCAATTCTCATAAGTATTTACAGTAATAAAAACTGTATTGTTGGAGAATGTATAATTTTCCATTAAATATATGATGCATTTTTCCCCTAATGCTAACATCATACTGGTTAAATTCAATAAATTCAAAATAGTCTCTGACTAAATATATTTAAATGTCACCATACCTGTACACATAATCTTCTCAAATAAAACACTAAACATAAGATGTCTGTGCTCATGTCTCTCTCACTCTTTGTCTATAGTCCAAACCAACGTACACCCTTTCCAGATGTTGGGAAGCATGGCCAGGATGATCCCCGCCATGTGACTGGCAGAGATTAACAAATATATTTGAAATGCACGATCGGGTTTCCCCCTTCACACATTGATGTATGTTTAAATTTATCCTCACATATGAAGTGGCACTCCACCGTGGAGTTGTTTTGTTTTTTATTTCACAGTCAGAATGAATAAACCTCCAGCCATCTAAAACACCTTATTATAAGTTACACTGTGAAGCTGTTTGAAGTGGTATAATGTATTCCCAAAATAAAACAAAGTCAGTTGATTTAGATTGAGCTATTGTCATTTTCTGTTCAGGTAGTACAGTCTGTATATGCTATAAGCTGTACATGCCCAGTCTTTTTTCTTATTTAGCACCTAAACTCCTAAACAAAAATTATCCCTCGCAAGCATATAACGAATGCAAGAGTGACAGATGTTATTAAAACTCGATTGGAAATACATATTTGTTTTAAAATAGAATTGTGGCTCATTTCTTCTTATTGTTTGCATATGTTGATTTATTTGATCTTATCTTGTAAAGTAGTGTAAAGTATTTTGAGATTTAGTAACAGAATAAAAAGTGCTTTATGAATGCACTGTAAATGTGCTTTAACGCTAATGCCTAGTTTTATAAAGTAACCCTGCTTCTTTTAAATTATGAGTAAATTGAACTTTTAATAGGAACTTAACAGAATCAACAACATCCGATTATGTTCTAAATGTTATGTTTAAACATTTATATGTGATAAACACAGATATTTTGCCAATGATTCCATTTCTAGAGCTTCAGCCAATCACACAGGCCAACAGTGCATGCAATAGAACATCATCTTACTCAAACAAACCTGATGTTTGCAACAAAGTAAATTTCCCCACTCTGCAATATGTCTCACATCCCCAATCTTACACGAGCGCAAGGTGTGCAAAACACAGGCACCTAAACGCAGCGTCAGCAGTAAGCTTTCCCACGCTGCATTCAGCTCTCAGCTTACTGGCCCCGTCACGCTCTCTTTGCAGCTTGAGAAATGCACATGTCATGCAGAGATTGTGCAAGATAGAGTAAAGGGAAAATGAGGTTTGCGAAGAGTGGAGTGAGACAGCAAAATCACGACACAGCTTTAGTAAAGTAGAAGATATGAAAGCAGTGAAAGTGAGAATAAGGAAAAGGGTGAGGGGACAAAGGTAATAAAAAAATTACAAAGGGACAGAGAGAGAAAAAGAGAGATAGAAGTCAGGACTAACCAGGGTCTGTTGGTATCTCAGAGCCTTCCTTTGCGACGCATCTGCGGCCATTGACACACTGTCACTGACCCAAAAATAAACTGCATGTCTGCTTCAGCATTCTCAACCTGGGGTGGCGCAGACTAGGGGAGAGAGAGCACACATAACCACACAGACACCATTGGACTCAGCCATCCAACTCCGTGTGTTGGGAGGAGTATGAGTATAAAGCAGTGCTGAATATAATTTTATAAGGCATTAAAGAAGGCTCTCATGAAGCCTGAGACTTTGATTACCTGAACACACTGGAGGGGTGCAGAAATAATTGTAGGTGCCCCACGTTTGAACAGTGTGTGAAAGTGCTGGGCCGACAAAAGAGCTTCAATCACCACACAGTCAGTGCCAACACTGTTATAACAGGAAAATGACTAAAGTGTTATACCAATATGAAGCCCATCCTCAGGTAAAATAGGGATTTGCCAGTAAGGGAAATCTGGGCTGAAGTCAATATCTAATTTTTTTAATGTATATACAGTGAGTTCCAAAAGTCTGAGATGACCTTGAAAACTCTGGATTTCTTCATTTGAAATAACAAAGATTTTCAAGTAAAGAAAAAAAAAAGACTAACTGAAAAAGGAAAGGAAAAAGTTTTTACAAGTAAATTAATGCAGATATAATCCGCATTATATTTAGATCCCTATTAAAATTGACCTTCCATTAAGTCTTAATTGAGTCTTTCATTAAAACATGTTTAGACAACTCTCTGGATTACCAAGTACCAACAACTAAGAAATTGTATAATTCTTGAATTCAAAAGTTACACTATATAAATTGCTATGCTGATAGTATCATTTATACTGAAAAAAAAAACTTTGTATTAAATTAGAAAGACATGCAAAATATAACTGACTTTAGACTTTTAGACCCTGGGATTGTTTAGGCTGATGCTGACACTGATTAAGGCAGTATCTGACTCATTTGTCTGTCAAATCAGATTTGGATCTTCCGTACAAAGATTTAAACTGTTATTCTTTATAAGCATGAATATTTAAGCATTAGGTATTTAGGAGTAGGGCTGCCGTATGGAACTGTGGAGTAATGAGACACGCAGTGCACATGTGATTTAATTGAAATCAAATTCCTATAACCTAAACATTTGTTAATATTGTAAACGAATAAACCAGTTTAAAATAAAATGGCCCCTATAAAATATCTTTAGCAGAATCGCCACTATTGCCTCGATGTTCTGCCTTTTCCTGAGTACAATACATCACATCACTTCATATTGGTTTGTAATATCATTTAAATCTATACTATATTATCTGTTTATTGTTAATATTTAGCAAAAAGCAAATATTTGCCAACAATGGTTACTTTAATGACATAACAAAAAGAATTTAAATTAAGTTAGCAGACTTTAAAAACTTTTTATTATCTTTATTCTTTTTATGTTTGTACTAGGGAAATTGTTCTTATGTTATTTTTTAATATTTATCTTATCAGGCTGTGCAGTCCGAATATGGACACTAAGCTGCAAAAAATGTTTGAATTCATTGTGATGTCACAGAAACCAACATGTTTACATACATCTGCCTATGCAGCCTACAGCAGTTTAGCCCAACCCATTCACCATCAAGGAGTGTTTCAGACTAGACTGTTTTTTGAATAAAGCAAAATATATGGAAGTCAATTATTACAATATAGCACTCTTGAAGGCACAGTAACTAAATAGAGGATGGAGCATCCTCACATAAAAATTAACCACCACACTAATGTCATAGGCAAGAATAGGAAAATGTAGAGGTAAAGTTTTGTATTGTGTTTCATCTATTGTTTTGTTATTTACATGAACAACTTTCTGACTGCTCTCATAACATACATGTTTAGATGTATGAAAATTATACAGTTGTCAAATTTTCAATCTCTAGATTAATCAGTAAAAAACAGACAAAAATACCTGACTGTTGTGTGCCTTCATTGTAGCTTTTTGTGCATGCAAACAGGCTACAAAGTTACAAAGCAAAGTACACTACCTCAATAAACAGAGGTTGGACTGTACATGTCTAAAACATCAAATGCAAAAAAAAAAAAAGTATGTATAAAGTGATTGAAACCATGACAATGAATATCAGAATGTAATGCCCATTCTTATTCACAGTACAACCCAGTAAATAGTCAGTAGGTATAAATGGGAGGAATTGCCCTTAGGCAGAGGTAAAAGTTTGAGAAACATGAGAACATGGAAGAGTATGTATCTAGCAGCTTGAATAGCAAACACCCACATGACACGACATTTAAACACACAGTTGTGCTAAAGGGTGACAATCATGCATGACCAAACACCCATGCTTTCTATATCCATCCAGAACTGATGATTTCCCCACCCCAGTGAGATTTAACCCTTTGTTGTTTTGTATTTTGTTGCAGGTCCCACATATATTTACTGGGTTGTAAGTGGTAAAGTACAGTGTTAAGAGACTATACTTGTTTTGTTTTGTTTTTTTACACACAGTATTTGATCAGTGTACTTCACATGCTAAAACAGCACAACCTGGGAGGATATGACAGGGTTTATTTCAGTCACATACACATGAAACACTTTAAGTAGAACCTGAGGGGGTTTGGGATCCTAATGTTTCTTTGGTTTCATCTTGACAGCTCCAGGTCAGATCAGTGTTGACAGGTGAATCCTATAAATAAATACATTTGATCTCTGCCATACTCAGCCTTACACCATCTTAATAACTTGATGGTGGGCTCATTTGTTTCAGTGCTAAATCATGTTATGAGGTCCATCCAGAAATAACAATTTAAGCTATGTCCTGTGTAAGGGACCAGATCAGATAAGTGAGGGAAAGGTGTGGTGATGAGGAAATGGGCAGGGCTTGTATTTGGAACTGAGTGACTAGAAGGAAGGCTGGACAGTGCCTTTCAGTGAGAGATGTAACACAGACAACAGAAACAGCGAGGGCTATGAATACTGTGAAAATACAGCATGGCTTTGGCACTGGAATTTACCATTATGAAATAAACCAAGGATTACAGCACATCAGGATAAGAAGACAAACCTACACTGTGCCTCTTTACTGCTGAGCATTACATGTAAGTTGACTTCTGATATCACCAACCTGACATTTCACTTTAAACCACACAAAACGCATTAAATGATCATAACACTTCACAACACTCAATATGAAATACATCCATTATCTCAGTTTGATGTATCTGTATGGTAGTGCGATAAAACAACAACAGCTGTTGATTTTGACACACGTGCCAATTCAGTATAGTTGTTGATAAATACAACTTTACCTATAAATGACCTCAACTGCAATTAATGCTGACATATTTTCACATATTTTCTTTGTTTAGAGTGTACCACTTTAATGGCATGGCATTCATATCACATAGCCACAAGATTCTGACATGGAAAAGCAACTAGTTATTAAAGAGCACAGTGTAAGACAACTTTGCAATCAAATCATCTATCCAGGTCCTAGCTCTCTGAGAATCGGTGTGTTAACATCCTAGTTTCAAGCCCATGTTTGTTTTATGTGAGTGTTTCGGTTTGTCCTGTACAGAGGTTTGTGTGTGTTTGTCTGTGTGTGTGTGTGTGTGTGTGTCTGTGTGTATGTGTGTGTGTGTGTGTGTGTGTGTGTGTGTATGTGTACACACATGCCAAAATGCCAAGATGACGTGTGCTTAAGGGAACAATGCAGATGAACAGGTTGACGGTACAGTGCAGACGAAGAACGACATAATCAGAATGACAGTGCAGCGTGGAAAGGTGTGGTAGTGAAACAAGCCTGGAATGTGTGTCAGCATTCTTCAAAAAAATGTGTCGATACCGGAATAGAATGTATATGCACAGTGCTCTGTAAAAGTTTTAGACATCTGAGACATGATGTAAAAAACTGTCTGTACAGTAAACATTTATTTGCTTATGAAAAAAATCACCAATGAAAACAAATCATATTAAAACCATAATTAAATTTTACATGTTAATTTCACTATTCATCAAAACCCAGCCCAGTATTATTTGTACCCATAGTCCACTACATTGTATTGCAGGTTTTAAGCGAAGCACTTCACAATTCCGATAATA
This sequence comes from Prochilodus magdalenae, assembly GCA_024036415.1. Taxonomy (NCBI): domain Eukaryota; kingdom Metazoa; phylum Chordata; class Actinopteri; order Characiformes; family Prochilodontidae; genus Prochilodus; species Prochilodus magdalenae. The sequence goes on from JAMWET010005504.1 coordinate 114,233, forward strand.
AATCAATAGGGCCAAAAAGTTAACTAAAACTTAATGAAAATGGGAGTGTGTCAGGAAGTGTGTTAGTCTGGATTACTATTTTGTAACAATTTAAGAACCCCTTCATGTCATTTCCTGCTTTCGCCGGTGTAATTTAGGAAGCTGTGTAATGGAGGAACTGAAGTGAAAGCAGGTAACACCCGTCCGTTTTTTGTATTGTCACTACCAAAACACTCATAGTGCTACCAAAACTACCAAATGTTACAGTAGTGTATAAATTGGAGAATTGCTGGCCAGTACATAAACACTAGTCAGTCAGTACATACCAGCAAACACAGTTTGAAATAATTTGGTAGAATGGTCCTTATATAACAAACATGTTTCTGTACAACTGGACATATGATTTCACCCCAGAGGCTGGTGAAATCTGAAACATCTACCCACGGTCTAGTAGACCTAACTTAGGATAATTGTTTTTTTACAACAGTTTGTGGAGTTTCTGGAACTGCACAAGCCCAGTTGCTTTGAGATTTTTCTGCTAGACAATGCCAGTGGGGGATACTCCATGTGAGCAGGCATGTGGCATCAAGCCTGTAACTTACTGTTCTCTCATTTGGTAGGCAAATCTACTTAGCCACTTTCAAAGGGGTACTGGAAGTATAACACAGAACAGCCACATAATGCTTATTATTTTTGTTTTTAGCTTGGTTTTAGCTTTTAGCATTTGGAAAATACATAAACTCAAACTAGTTGTAACACCATTGTTACATTAATTCACTGATATTTTCAGACGGGCAATGCTATATATGTAATTTTAGCATTTTTTGTAAGATAAAATCTTTACATTGTAGAAGTTATTACTGTTTATTAAATAACAAAATCAATTAACATGACAAGTGACGAAAAACAAAGAATTTACCAAAGATATAATACAAACTCTGCTTAAAACTCACATACACTAACAAGACAAATAGATCAATATGATATTTTAAAGACAGCTTAATACTGATGAGAGAAAAATGCAATTATCTGATTAAAAAAATTAAATAAGCTTAAAGTCCATCAAGTGTTTGGATTTTGAATGCTGTCATAGTTGATGCAGTACCTGTAGTAGTATAGGCCAAAACCCACCTGTTTGTGACTTTTAATTCTAGTTAATGCCATAGTGAATTTGTTTATCACCATAATATGCTGAGCCTAAAGTCTCATTTACAAGCAACACAGAGTCCTAACATGACAATAATGATAATATCATTAATGGCAATCGGGAACATCTCTGAAAGGCTGCACTGGAGGGTGCTTGTGGGAGACATTTGGTTAAAATAAGTAACAAACTGACCAAAGCAATAGCAAGATGAAAAGCTTAAGTTCCTCTTGAAAAAAATATGAAAAAAAAAAAAAAGATGTAAAATCTTTAAACTGGAGCACAGATGGAGTCCAGGGCCCAAGCATCAAAAATTCAAATGCAACTGTTCAAACAATCCCTGAAAGCTCAGTGAAAATGAAATTCTTGTTTGAGCTGGCAAATTCAATTACAGACTGTACGACAGATGCATGTCTGAGGGCCTTTGTAAAAGCCCGGGCAGCAGGCCTAAGCCGCAGCAGTGTTAGATCAATGCCTGCTATGCGCAATCTCTCCAAGCTTCTACACCTGGCTTTTTTAGAGAGGGCTCCCAAATGCCTGTCATACTGCCTGCACCCAGACTGCATGTGCCAGAGGTGTCATTACAACACACATTAAAAAAACATTTAAAAAAATAAATTAATAAATAAAATTACAAAAAAACATGTCTGCTCAGTGCCTCTGATTGTAATCAAGCATTCGGCAGAAGTTGCTTGGAGGTTTGTTGCATTACAGACCAGTTATATTATTGGTTGCTAAGACTGACACTTGTTTTCTTTCTGCAGCATGTCTGATTCAACTAACACAACCAGCCTGTGTGATCCTTCAGACAGGCTATGTGGTAAGCAAGACATTCTTTTTTCTCTTGTCTTAAAGCCCCAGGGCATCTAACTTTGTGTTGGTTTTATCTTGTTCCACTGGCCCACAATGTGCATGTAAAAGTCTTATGAATGTCTTCCCAAGGTCTAATATACACTATATTGCCTACCAAAAGTATTACCTCACTCATGCAAATCATTGAATTCAGGTGTTCACTTCCACGGCCACATATGTATAAAACCAAGCACCTAGGCATGCAGACTGCTTCTACAGACACACAGGGTCTTCCTCAGGAGCTCAGTGAATGCCAGCGTGGTATGGTGATAGGATGCCACCTGTGCAAGTCTAGTCATGAAATTTCCTCACTACTAAATATTCCACAGTCAACTGTCAGTGGGATTATAACAAAGTGGAAGCGATTGGGAACGACAGTAGCTCAGTCACAAAGTGGGAGGCCACATAAAATGACAGCGGGGTGAGCGGATGTTAAAGCACACAGTGCACAGAGGTCGCCAATTTTCTGCAGAGTCACTCGCAACAGACCTGAAAGTCAACCTGAAACAAAAATTCACCTACTTTGTTGCTTTATTCTGATGTCATATAAAGCAAAATTCATCTTTCCATACCCTTTAAAAGTGTAACATACTTGCTGTCCCATAATCCTCAATCAAAATGCCTTTTCCCAGCCTTAAAAACGTCTTCGGATTTTTCGTTGCATCATCACGCACCAGTAGTCAGAGAAAAATATTAACCAATAGCGTATTTGTTTTATTTCTCTCTTCCACCCATCCCACCAATCACCAAAACCCCTCAGCTAACACTCTTCCTGATGTCGTATTTCACTGCGGTCACGGTATGGAAAGGAAAATGCATTATTTCCACTTGTTGTTGACTTCCTGGTCATATGTTTAAAGATGTGGTCAAATGTTGATTCAGTCTAGACATACATTATGTATGTTACAGCAGCAGGGCAAATTAATACAGCAGTTGGAACAGAACTTGGTAGAAAGTGTAAAAAAACACTGTTAGATTATTTTCTTTTCAGGGGTTACCTGCTGGTGTACACTGACTGCATTCTAATGACTCACTCTAGCATCTGCCCTGGCGACAAGTATTTAACACATGCTCTATTTAGTGCTTGTATTAATCATAAAGCAATCTGATCAAAGTGTAGAAAATATTAATGGCAATTATTTTTAGCTCAAACAATTTTCTCACTTTTACTTTTAGATTAAAGCAATAAACTACCACAGGCTCTGATCAGATATCAGATAATAATTCACAAATATGAAAACAGCCAAGCAATGTAATTCGTTATCAACAGATTACGGATGCTAAGACTCATAGTAACTCACATGTGTACTATGAGCGCTCTGTTAGGAGAATACTGGTAAACTGTGTTTTATGTGGGATGAGTGGGATGAATTTCGTCAGTATTTGAATCATCAGTACTTGAAGAACACTGGCCAACTACAAGTTCAATTATAAAAATATGCATAAATAATACAGTATAAAAATAATAATAATACAACAATACTAGATATATGTGGCAATGCAGTTTCTATTATGTCTTTTTCAACTTCTTAAATCTACAGGTGATCCACCAGCTCAGTGTTATTAGGTTCAGTTTCCCCACTTAAAACTTAAGTCAACTTAAGTTTTATAACACTGATAAAGAAGATAATATTGATAGAATTTAAAATATTATTTCCTGTGGTTAAAAAAAATCTTTGAAATATCGATTTAAAAATGACTTGATGTGCTAGATGTAAAATACTTAAAATAAACTATATGGAAGTTGGAAAACCACAAACCAAATATTTTAGTTTTTAAATTGTGTTTTCAATATGTTGTATGTGTTTTAACTGCATTTTGTGGGTTTGCTGTGGTTTGACCTGAAACTCTAAACAGTGCAACTCTGGGTTCATGTTGTAACAATGTGAGTTTACATATCAGTGAATATTTCAGTCTGTGATTTAATGCATGACAAACTTCCAGCACAAGAAAATGTCAGTGCCATTTACATTTACAGGTTTGATTTGGGTTTTTTCTAATCTCTCTCTCTCTCTCATCCCATCCCTCTCTTATTCTTTCAGTGGCAAGAGTGTACGAACTAGAAGTCATTGTGATGCCCGCGTTGCTGCTAGCGATTTCCCTGATCACAATTATAACTTTGTGTCTTCTGCGCCTGTGTTCTAAAAAAGAGGTCACTGCAGTCACAAAACACACCCACCACACACACAATCAGCATCATACACACAGACACAATACACACAACGAACATCATACACACAGACACCACACAGACACAGAGCATCATGCACAAAGACACAGCACAAACAGTCGAGATCATGCACAGCGACACCACCGAAGCAGCAGACAGCACCTGCAGGGCATTGACGGTGAGTCTTTCTTGTATATCTGCAACTTACCTTGTTGTTTTAGTTTTCCTGACAGCTGCTGCCTCATGTAACAGAACAATTAAAGGAAGTCTACAACAACTCCTTGACCCTTTTTAACCGATTCCCTTTCTCAATCCCTAATAGCCCCTCCAGAGCTAAATCCAATGGAGTATGAGGCTGTGCCTATGACACCCCAAACACAAAACCGGAGGCCCAGTGTCAACTCTGCAGTACCACAGCAATCCACTGAGAGGCAGCACGACTCTTTTCAGCTGATCACACCTCTGCCGCTCTCCTTCGCAATGAAACAAAACAGTGATGTCACTCTCTACAGAGCCACTATGGATCGGAAAGCTGTCATCTTACGAGTGCTCAAAGGTATGCAAACAATGACAGTACATTTGGCATAACAGGCTACCTGAAAGGTATTAAACTATTATGTAGGACCTTATAATATGACTGTAAGTGGTTTTTTAAGTTGGGCCACAAATCCTGTCTAGGGGCCATCATATTCAGAGAGCTAAATACCTGATATGGCATGAATGATATTTGTGTTTTTTTAGACATAGTAAGACTGAGCAACATGAGTGGGACTCCTAACATGCCCATCAGTTTACAATACTGCAGATAATTCTAAATCAGCGTATACAATATATTTCTGTGCTGGAGAAAAAAGCAGTTTGCCCTTACTTCCTAGAAAGATTTAGAAAATATTTAGCATTATTTACTTTTTGCACAGAAAAGTGCAGACTATGTAAGGCTTTAGTTCTTAATGGTCCAGTCTCAGTAATTAATAAATCGGAGTCAGAAATAAGCGCCCAAGAAGAGCAGAAGCTAAAAATCAAGTTTTGCATGGAAAGTAATATCCTTGGAGAATCTTAATTAAATTTACACATGCACCAGTAATAATAATAATAATAATAATAGTATTATTATTATTATTAATAATAATAATAAAGTAAATTCAAGCACACCATATTTCTGTACACATGTGCTGCCAAAGATTTTTAAAGACAGAAAGGCAGGAGAAATGGCTAAGGTATAATTTACTACTATCCCAACTTCAGAAAACTTCAAACAATCAGTTACCCTGCTGACAAAAAGAATATTTGAAAACCAAGGGATGGTTATATTTATTCCACTAGATGCTAATTAGTTTGCCAATATTTAACTTTTTTGTTTTCAATAAGTGTACATATGGTACACCCAGCTTAATTTTCTTTCTTATGTTAATTCTCTATTGCAGAAGCAGCCAATGCCAGAGAGCAGCAAGCCTTTCTTGGCTTTGCACAGTTCCTGTCTGAGTTGGGACCCCACCCATGCCTGCCCACCCTGTTGGGAGTGGTGACAGTGAGATCACCACTTATCATGGTGCTAGAGGAGCTGGATAACAGAGACCTGCTGAGCTTCTTATGGAGATGCAGACAGGTGTCATATATGCTTATTAAGCACACCATTAGACACACCTACACTGTTGATACACCATGTCAGTACACATTTAGAAACTATAGTGCTCAGCCATTCTGTCATCAATGCAGCAACAGACTTCATCAGAGGTGCCCAATCCTTTTCTCTGCAAAGGGCCGATGTGGTTGCAGGTTTTCACTGCAACTAGCACCTTTGCGGATAAGATTGTACTGACTTAGACTAGATTAAGTAATCTACAAATCTACAATATATTTTTTTGTTACAACATCCAGCTAAATTCGTATCAGTGTACTGTGGAGTAGGTACACACTATGTTATATTGCCATCTACTGAGGGTTTACATTTATATTCTTTACACTGTCTCACAACCTCACAGGACCATCAAGGTGTGGCAACTCCATGTGACCTGACAGAGAAAAGGATATTCACAATGGGCATACAGATTGCATCTGCGCTGGTCAGTACTATCTTATGTGACATGTCACAGTCAAAAATGTAATATTGCAGGTACAACATCGTTCCACAGTCATGCCTCCTACCTGGTTTTTAAACACTGCAGAAAAGAAGTGTCAAACTGCACCAAGTTTAGCATTTTCCCTCGTCTCATGAAGACACTGGAAATGAGCAGATGAGGTTAACTTTGTGTTATAAAAGCATAATGTTACATTCTGTAGACCTGTGGTCCAGAAGGAACCCAGTTTGACCCTTCTCTTATATCTGAGGCAGAGGGATAGTCATGGTCAGTGTTCTGAACTCATATATGCACTGTAAATGTCAGTCTAACAGCAATCAGCATGAAGCACAGTGTTTTCCCTATCAGAAAATAAACTCCAGTGCCAAATGGCTTGGATGAAATACAGACATTAGAATGTAACGTCAGAAAGTTATTTACAAAAAACACTATATGCATCATAATATTTAGGCTTTCTGAGGTTTGATACGTTGGAAAACAGTATTAATTTAAAAAATCAGATTTTTACCAATACTACCTAAACTACGACCAATTTTACTCCCTCTGTAATAAAACATGCAGTTGATCAGTGCACTTCAAGCACTGACAATAGACTCAACATGCTCAGAAAAATCCAGTGCTGATCCAATAATTGACATACCAGTGTACAACAGAGACAAACTGGTTCCTGCTGGAGGAGGAACACTTAATTAATCATTAATAGGGAGTAATAAAAGATGTCAAATGTGACAGTCTTTGTCACTTACTACAAAAGCATATTCCTTTAGTCCTTTTGACAGCATGGCTGTCAATTAATATTCCTTTTTTCCTTTAAATGCTTGAAACACTTTAAATGTTGGAACAACCTTGCTAGTCAACTAACCTCGAAATTTGACTTTACAATGTAGGAGTATCTGCATAGTAAGAACTACATTCATGGCAACATTGGGGCACGAAGCGTCCTGGTTGGTCAAGATCACTCAGTAAAGCTGTGGGGTTTGGGCCCAGCTTTCCGTAGGAAGACAGAGGCAGGCTCTGCAGGGGATTTGGAAGAAATGGAAATGAGGAAGTGGCAAGCTCCGGAGGTTTTAGCTCGTCGACCTGTCAGTCACAGCAGTGATATGTAAGCAGTACTAGACTCTTTTTTTATTCTTACTCTTGGCTTGGAGAACAAAGATTTTCACGTTCATTTCTGTTCTCTTTCACTGGCAGATGGTCATTTGGCATCTTGTTATATGAAATGGTGACTTTAGGTGAGTTTGTTTCTATGTCCCTTTAATTCCAGAAATAATTCAACATTTCAATAATTAAAAAAAAAAAAAACTTTTACCAATGTTATTCAACACGAGTCTTTCAATCCAACACTCCAGTTTTCAAAAATCTGCAGTGACTTTAATTCGGTCAGACAAAGTTTAATTAGTTGAAAGAAGAAGAAACTTCATCCATCCACTCAAAGAATCCTTAATAATTTCCTAACTTGCAGACTCATATGACACCTCATTTCATTTGTTCCAAAGGAGATCCTCCGTTCCCTAAAATAATGGCCAGTGAACTGCTGCAGTACCTCCAGAGGGGGAAAACACTAAAGAGACCAGCTAACTGCTCCAATACACTGTAAGTTAACACATGCAGGCATATGCACAAAGACACACTCACATTCTGTGGTGTGTTTAACTTTACTATATAACTTACTATGGAGTACATTTTCACAAATGTTCACAATAAAAAAATTACTTTAATATTATGTGTACGATGGGTTGAGTACTGACTGGTCAACAAGATTAAACCTTACCTTACGAACAAAGACAGTTCTATGCTATTACCTCTCTATGGCTGACAAAAAAATTTCTGAGGGTTATCTTCTCTGTGAAATAAATGATTTCTCATAAATGATGAACTGCTCTGATTGTAGATTTCTATTTGGCTTGTGTCACAAACTATAATTTCAAACAAGAAATAAATGAATTCCACATTGTATTGACATTAGGATTAATTGTCAAATAAATAATTACGATTAAATATTTTAATTCTAGTTTTCTGTTCAGTATTTGCTGCTATTAAAGTACAAATCTGAAGTGACCAGATTATTTGCTAGCTAACACTACTGACTAATCAGTACTGCACACACAATCACACAAGACTAAAAATCTTACCAAAAAAAAACAAAAAAAAAAACACTGTGAATGTGTGTGAAAAGTTTTTTGTTTTTTTGCCACTGTACTGTAAGCATGTTAGAGGATCAAGCTAGAACATTTTTTACTTTCATAACCTGGATGATGTCACAGTGATTACATTTGCTGGGTTTACATTTGCATGATTACATTGATATGGTTAGTAGAACACCACGGATGTTTTGTAATATTAGTAAGCAACTGAGACAGAGCATTTATATAATCTCATAAGTTCACCGGCCAAAAAGTTAGTCATCTTGCATAGTAGAGGTAGTTACTTCAGACTCCTGTAGATGGTGTTGCATGAGGATGATGGGGCTATAAATGCTTGTGGGTTGTGTGTGACAGGATTCATAGATTGATAAGAGGTGGTACAGTGCACTGACTGTCTCGTTCGTTGGTGGGGGGTGGGGTGGGCTGCAAAACAGATGTTAAGGATTTGCAAGAAGTGGTGATTGCATCTAGGTATGCCAAAGGCCATAGTGTAAAGGAAGTAGCAAAAATTTCAGGTGCATGGAAGTGAACGGTCATACGGGTCTACCAGGTGGTAATGTTTGTCTGTTGAGATAGACTGATTAAGACTTAGCTAGGATTGGTAATCTAAATCCATAATTAAAAGCAGAATTACCTGTAATTACCTGTATAATTACCTGTGGTGATATCTACATTTCTCAGATACTCAATCATCAAGGAATGTTGCCAGTGGAGACCACAGGACCGACCCTCACTGGCTGAAGTAATTTCAAAGCTACGGCTGGGTGAGAGCAGTGCTAATGATATGGCGGTGGTCCGAGTGCCTGAGCCTCTGGACTTTGAGAAATACATGCGAGAAGCAGGCTATGGAGAGGCTTACAACTACGCTGTACTCTAATAGTCTCTTGGAATATTATCTTCATTCCCAATGGATTTGATTTGCACACTGTCAACTGCTCCATCTATGGTTGTTACTACTGAACATCAACCTGCTGCAAAATGAACACACAACAGAGGCATTTTCTCTAAATAGAAGGCATCCATAAAGCAGCATGTATCATGCTTCTAGTTGTCTGTGGAAATGTCTAACAGTGTGACACATATGTGGTTCGTATCTGGCATTCTTACATCACTAGCATTCCATCCACTTGTAGATGTTGTATTTAACCACAATGTTGAGCTCTCCATAGCAGGTGAAATAAAATGTCTAACCATGGGATGAGCTGCAAGTTGAGCAATTATATGACTCATTTCAAATCTACAGACAAGTCCCTCAATTAGTGCTGCTAGTTGTGTGTATAGACATGTAGAAGAGACAAAAATAATTATTGGATCACCTACATATTGGTAGGAATGAGCGAGATTTAAAAAGAATTAGCACCTATACATTATACAGTATATTTATATACTACATATTTACTCCCCGAAACAATAAACACAGTCTGCTGCAACTTTGTCCTACTTCCTATTCTTAGTTTATGTTTTTTTTATGGTTTAATTTTTAAAAAATTAAGAAAAACATATATTTAATAATTTAATACTGAGCAACCTGTCTGTTTAACATATGTTTATTTATTTATTTTACAATTATTTATTTCTTTGGATGTAGATTTGTGGCAAATTTCAAAATGCAAGACATTCCCACTTAAGATGTAGGGAAAATACCACAAATATACTCTGGCAGTAAACCAGACACATCAGAGAGAAAGAGAAAGATAGAATTTATTCTATAATACATTAATGCCTTTTGAAAGCCCCAAAATCACGGAAAAAGTGATGAAACATTATGTGTACATATTATTCATTATCATTTTTTAACCCTGTTTCCTGGCTGTCCACATAGATCATAGGAATATGGAAGCTGCTCTAATAACCACGCACTTTAGCTTTTTGTTCCTTAGCAAAAATCACAATGCAGGTCAGGTCACCTCTGCATTTATTTTTTGTTCTATGCACTTAGAGAACAACACCTCCAGCCTTTAGCCTCACCTTTATTCTCTGCTTTCATTTGTGGTTCTAAAGTAACTGGTTTTATCATATTATCACAGCGCAGGTGATTTTTTAAAATGGCACTACACAAACTGTGTATCATTAGCCAGGCTAGAGTTCATCATATTCTTTTACAAAGGCTGACAGTGAAGCTATAAGATTTTCCAAGAATAGCTGTAGCACTACTATGAATCTTTTTTTTTTAACGCAAGGACAATAGCTTACCCATGCAACCTACCTAGGCGTACATGTCATGATAATACAGGATCATGTAAAAAGATTATCTTTGCACATTACAGTTTTCTCCATCCTGCAAATACACCACTTCAAGCCATAACAGGCTTCATAAATAGCTCTTAATCAATAGGATCAGGTATGTTGGGAAATAGAAAATATGGAAAATAGCAAAGTTGTGAAGGCACTTAACAGTCCTCAATCCACAGTGTCATATGTGTTCCAGTAATTTATCTTTTTCCAGCAACATTGTTTATTCTGTAAAAACGCAACTGAAGACGTTCTTTGATTGTTTGCCCAATGTATACACAAAAGCCAGTTTGGGTCTGATCTCTTGATATTTATTTTGCCTTTTTTTAATGATGATTTCTCCATTTGCTTTTAGAATGTCTTGTTGGCATATTCAATTATGAGAAAGGGAGTGAAGGACATTTTTAATAATAAATTTTAATTGTACATAAATACCATATTCTTAAATGTAAATTCAGTGGGGGAAAAACCTTTCTTTTCCTGCTTTCAATAATACACAAGTACATGATGTCGGTACATCCCTTAAAAAAGCTAAGAAGACCGTGTTACTGTATTCATTATTTGTGACTCAATAGGGCTTAAATGTAATGCTTTTTATGCTATATTAATGTTTTTATTTATGCATGGTTTTCAGCCTCTCAAATTTGTAGTCCTCTGACCTCAAAGTTGTTTTATGTACTGATGTTGTGTGGTATGTTTTATAGTGTTTACATGTATGTTGATCAATAAAATAAATAAATATATTGAAGTGCTTCATGATCGTGACCAGATGCGTCTGGCCAGAACTGTGTGTGTGAACAGACAAGCGACCACCTCCGCGTTTAGTGCAGGGGGCCATACACGCGTATCCCACAAGTCAGTCTAGCATTCTTTAGCTTCCATGGGAGCAGAGGACCCATTAGACTGCCTCTATTAACACGACGCCGGACACAGCACCTTACCTGGGGTCGGAAGGTTGACTGACTGGACCCTAGAGCAACATGCGTGGTCCGATGGGTCACGGCACCAGTTGTTTCGTGCTGATGGTAGGGTTTGTTTGTGGCTCGCTCGGAATTGATTGTACGAGCTAACGTTACTTTAAAGCAGCGTCTTCCCACACGGAAGCCTGAAAAAGCAAACACACCGCAATATGAGCGAAAAAAACGGATTTGGATTGGGTCAAATCATTTCCAAGTCTAAATCCAGGTTAAACATTAAACATGTCCTGGCGGTTACGTTCTCCTAAAACGGCCACGTTGTATTTTGAGAAGTAAATCTGTTTTAACTTAAGTTAACGGCAATGGGCAGCCATGACATGAGCTAAAGTGTTTAACCAGTCATTATTATTACTCATAATAATAATACTAATGACATGTTTTAAAATATTACTGACTAACAACATGTAAACACTTCTCTCACCTCAGACAAGCGCCGTGTAGGGGCTCCTGCTGATCCGTTAAGTTTCCGTTGAAGTTTGAATTTGAAATGGGGTGACGTGTTGCCAGATTGGGGAGTTTCCTACCAGATTGGATGGATTTTAAGACTTTTTGTGGAACTGGGTAGGAATATAGAGGCATTGGCGGGTAGACAAAATCGTGGGGTAATGTCCATTATTATGTGTGGGTTAATAAAACATACATGCATATATATACACATGGGTTAATAATGTAAAATTAAATAGGCCTAAAATCCACCCCATATCATGTCACATAAAGGTTGACAAAGTGTGTCACATTCGGGTGGCAGCTGCTTCAATGGACAGCATTTTAGCCAAAAAGAAACTTTAGCAGGTATCATAGTCTGGACACTATTTAGACCAGCCAGGTGTCCCCACTGCCCACTGACCATCCAAAAATGTACATCTCTTACATCAATGTAGAACCATTGATTCCCTCTTTCCTAAGTTAGTTTAATCTTATCATAACACAGGAATGTTATTTTCTCCAGATATGAGGATATTTATGTCGCTATCACAACATAAAGAACGTTATCTTATGAATACATGGTTCATTATGTTAATGAATGAAAAATAAATATGACTCAATCAAAAGATTCTAATCTAAAAAACATTTGACAGAAAAACCTAAACACAATATTGGCACTGTGTCTCCATCTGTCCCCTGATACAGACTTATAGGCTGATAGGCTATAGAGTACCACAGTATATATATATATATATATATATATATATATATATATATATATATATATATATATATATATATATATATATATATATATATATACACGTTGTAGACAATGTGTTCGTATTTTGCACGACTCCATGGTCAGCTGCCCTACACCACACTCTTAATCAATCTCGGTCTAATTAGTCTCCCATTTATAAAACTGACCTAGTTTGGCTCCAAAAGCACACTCGCCAAGAGAGTACAAGCATACCTACAATGAGATGTACCACTCTTATTCAAAGGGGGAAACATAAATTAGTTTCAACAAATGCCATTGCAGTGAATTAACACAAGCTTCATTCATGAGGCTTTTACAAGCATCCAGGAAAGAAAAATCCTTCACAATTACTTTGGAATATTTTATTCTGGTTTAATATACCAGTGACCAGTGATTAGTCACATGAATGCATGATGGACTTACAATAAATATGCAATGATTACAGGTTACAAATTTGACATTTTGTCATTACTTTAGGGAATAGACCCACTTTAGGGATTTATTACTGTAGTATTTATTAGCATGAGAATTATTACTGCTGCTTTTTTTTCCATGAAGCTGTTTAGATATAGAGTGTATAATGGGAATTGACAGTATATAAGACGTATATCCATGTACAGTATAAATGTCCGAAGACAATATATCAAATTCCATTTTGACTACATTTAACAATACACTGTCAAATCACAGACAGCTGCACAAGTATTCTTCTGAAACCTTCTCACAAACGCAAAGTTGTTAAACCTTGTGACCAAAAGCCTAAAATCTGTTGAAAGCCCTGCATTTCAGAATGTCCACTAGGGGTCATTCTGCTTCTTTTTTGCCATTGTAATATCATGCGTTTACATGGAGTTTAAAGAATACTAGCATTTTTTCAACCTTACCTCTTGACTTAAAACAAGATTACAACAGAAGCAAATGGGCAGGAACAGAATCAGGTGGCCATTAGCTTCTATTGTAAGTGTGCTTATTCAGGGGATTCAATTTTTATATTAAAGTTTGATTTTATGCATCACAATTTATGTCAGATGGTTTAAACGACACACTTATGGCTGATGGAGAAAAGGTTGAAAAACATTAAAGTACTCCTTGAATTGTATTATATGGCTCGGCAAGATAAGCTGGTGATAACAATCTTAACACACAGGTGTCTCCTCACGAGTATCTAGCATTTTTATTTACAGTGTTTTGTGATGGACAGATTTCTGGCAAATCTCATGAAATGAAGAGAATAGACGAGACGATGATGAGATGGCCTCAAAACTGCACCCAGTTCCCAGATGTAGGTTCTTGCCGAGGTGCCGGAGGAGGAACAGAACTGCAAAAGGACACAGATACACAATAATATAAAAGGAGAGTACATGAGGCTTAGGAATGGCAATTCAACAATTTAACAAGAACTCCAGATTTTTAAAATTACATTTCTGCTCATTTTAGCCAGTGGTTTGACGTATAGCGCATCATGGAGAAACTTAACAACTTGAACTTCTTTGTGCTGCCGGTGGTGATGGAACCTGGAGTCATAATGTTTATAGTGTAACAGCCATTTTAAATGTCAGACTGCTGTCTGGGTTTTCATGTTGATAATGTTGGAAAAAATATATAACTATTTCTACTTATAACACCCTCCACCATCAATAGTTTTAAAATTAAACTTTTTAAGCCAAAATCATTACTCAATATTGTATCAGACATTAAACATGTAATCACTTTCTTTAGAGAGCTTTTAGAATAATGGTTAAGAAGGTAAAGATCTGGCTCAGTGAACATATTTGATTCAATAAGTTTCTCTAGAATGGAGCAATTTACATCAAGGCACTCTGAGTGACTGTTTATCTCTTAGACATTTAACTGTGCAGAAATGTTGGGAAAAAAATAGTGGCATTTCCCTTAAGACTTAAAAATTGTTACCTCGCAGGAGCCGAGAAGTCCCCCCAAAGGTCCGAACTGGGGTTTGATTGGACAACGGTATTGGAGTTACTACTGTCCAGTTCTAACAGACAGCCTGAAAGAATGAAAGAATGACAGAAAGAAAGAAAGAAAGAAAGAAAGAAAGAAAAACTCCAAAAGTTTAATAAATACATTCAAACCTACATTCAAAATACAGCTTGGAGCAACACTGCAGAAAATGTTGGATGTAAATCACTGATTGATTCAGGTTTAAAGTAATTTGACTTGACATAATTGTGGTCAACATATTCTAAGAATATTTACACAGCAGTTTCTAAAAAAAATAGGGATGGGCAGCATAACAATATACCCCTTATATAACCTTTAATGTATCAATAATATCCTAACATGATATTTGTATGATGCAGATCCTTTATTAAGATCTTGCACAGTGCTGTACAATGCACTGGCAGTGCTACACCAGAAACAATAGCAATTGGATATAAATGATATCAAATAATATTGTAAATTATATTTATAACAAGACATTCCATTATATAAGTGAATATCAGGTGCTCAGTTAATGTTTCTGCATTTTACTGAATTTATCATTAACATCAGCATAAAACATAATACCATAGTGATTTCCTTGAAGTAAAACTGTATCCTGATTAACAAACCAAAAACATACCAATCTGCGTGACCCCTGCTGTGGCCTGTACTGTGTTATGATTGGAAGAGGAAGGGGGTGGAGCTATTTTGCCTCCAGGGGGAGGTGGAAGAAGGCCAAGGCCGCCTGAGCTCTGGGGGCGGGGCTTATCCCTCTTTTTGCCTTGCTGGAAAATAAGAAAATCACAAAACCACAGTATAATAAAGGTCCTCTAATGTACAATAAACAGACTAATATTCACCGCATTAACACTACTAGTCTTAAAACCCTGGTGTAATATCGTCATACCCCGATGTTCAGTGTGATGGTCTGTCCTTCCTTAAAGCCTAGGTCCAGTTTGGGTCCAGAGTCCGCTGCCTGAGCGTTTTTGATGATTTCATTCTCCTGCTTTACCCACCTTAAAGAAACACACAAGTCTGTACCATCTAATGCGTCTAACTACCGCATCTAGCCCAACAGGCTGTCGTAGCATGAGCCAGAACTATGATGCACAATTTGTCATCAAGTTTATAACAGAACTGTGATGCTGGCACAAAACACCCAAGCACTGCTGATGGCAACAGGAAGTAGCCACATGGCGTGCTACATACATCTTAAACAGGGTTAACAGGCTGTTCTGTGCCTCATAGCGATACACAGCAGTGATGACAGCATCATAAGCAAAAATAGATGTTTAGTAGAAGAGATCTGAAATTGATTGAATTAATTTTTAGATCATGAAATTGTATAGAACTTGTCCAGCACCTGGGTGCTGCTTTGTTAAAAAAAAAAAAATGAATATCCATTTTCTGTTGACACCCTTCTGCCTACATGTAAACTCAGCATTAATGTAATGATAGGGAGAGGGAGAGGGAGAGGGAGAGGGAGATGGAGATGGAGAGGGAGATGGAGGGAAGGAGTTGACTTACTTGAAGTGGTCCTGCAAGGCAACATTAAAATCAAAAGCATCTCCCCTGTCCCCGAATCCAACCCCAATAAAAGCACTGCGACCTGCAATATCAGGAAAGGGTCGTTAATAAGGTGTGACTGCATTGTCATATCAGTAACTCTGTAACAAACCTTCAACAGGAAAAACATAAGAACAAAGAATAGCAAAGCAAATGAAAGCAAGGTACAAGAAGAATCTAAAAGATCATTAAAATAATAGCATTTCAATAAAATTGAAAATATAGAGAACTAGGGATGCACAATGATATCAGATCCCTACATCAAGAAATGTTGCATTCCTCTGTAATGCTAATCCTGGTGGTTACAGTAAACGCTGTCAGTCAGGCATGATAAGAGTCAGGTTTAAATAAGAAAGTATAGAAATATTCACCATTGTCATCCTGTATTCGAAGCACAAAGTACCGGCTGGAATCGCTAACTGTCTCCACAGCAATGCCTGGATATTCCTGGACTGGTGCCTGAGCAAACAGCTCGCCTGAGAAACAGGAGAAGAGCAAGGTTTAAATATTTGTATTTAGTGGTCAATTTGTTAAACTGCAATCATGTTTTTATTTTGAGGTCCACTAGAATGGAATTATATGCTTCAATTTCCACAGAATCTCTCTCATCCTGTTACATCTGTATTCACCCTCTGTCTGAAACACTCTATTAGAGCTCCTGTGTCTTTGAGCCCCGCCTCTCGGCGAGCCTAATGCGTATTGGTCAACCACCACCAGTGGTTAAAAGCAGTAATGGAATTCAGTTACAAGTTTCACCTCTACAGCCGACCAATCAGGAATGTGTTACAAGATGATGTCTCCTTGTAACAGAGAAAATGGGCTGGAATTCCAACAAGGTGTTTCAGGCAGCTGAGAAAGACGGTTTACGTGCTAAAGAGTTTCTCCTCAGGCATGTACTACTGGACTATTTACACGTACTAAAAGTAACAACACTGCGCACAGAGCAGGCATGGTTCCAATTTCGCTTTAACTAACCCAGAACATTAGTTAGTTAAACCTGATTTTGAGTTCTTACATACATGGATTAATAAATTAATGGAATTATCAACAGGATTCACTGAGAACAGAGATTTATATGCCCCATTTAGACAACACATCACTTCAGAATCGCTGATCCTATTACAAAAAAGTCCCATATAATTCTACTGCTGAACATGTTTTTTAAAAGACTCTATAAAATATACAGTATTTATACTATATATATATATATATATATATATATATATATATATATATATATATAATAATAATAAAACTGTGGTGACAGTAGTTTTATGTAGTAGTTCTATTTACATTATGGGAAGGTTTCTTACATTTTAAAATGATTCTCCACACACAAGAGGGTTCAATAGGATCATCCGAAGAACCTTTCTGGCACTTTCATTTTTGAGTGCTAATGTCCTTGCGAACATTCAGTTTAAAGAGGACCATGTTGGTATTACAACACAAAGCTACAAAAGTAGACAATGCTGCAATACTTACCTGAGACTTTGTCTTCCAGTTTGATGTATGCCACCTTCCCCTTTGCTGTTATCCGCATGCGGCCTGTCCAGTCAGGAGTGTCCAACTTCCAGTCAGCCGCCCTGCCAATAACATAACGCCAGAGTTCAGACTGACACCATCAGCAAAGACTCTGCTCACAATACCAGGGCGTCCTATTTGTTTTTGTTCCCTTCATTAGCCAAGATCACAAATATTTCTAACCAATCTGGCAATCAAGCCAGTGGGGTCACACATTATATTTTAATTGGTAGTGTTAATCAAACTCATTTTTAATGGCTGCAGAGAAGGAACAAATTATATGACCCCACCGCCCACACACACACACACACAATAGTGCCAAAGTGATGTAATTAGGTTGGCAGGAACGTGGTGTCAGAAGCTCAGCAAGAGCTTCCTTGCACTCGACTAGATTCCAGATCTCCTGAATGGACATGGTAACAATTTGGCTAAATGGCCAGTCACGAAACACAGCTCGAAACTACCATTCTAAACTACTGGCCTCTATAAATACTTCAAACATCACGACTCTTCTTACTCTCAGTATTGTGTGTAAAATCCTCAAGGCCCCCACATGACCCACATTATTAGTTGGGTTGCAAGAAAAATTTGGACCATCTGACGATTGCGTTTTAAACCACCGACATAGAGTGTATGGTTAAACGTATGAGGCCCTACTGCCTATGGTCACAACACATATGCACCATCATAAAAGAAAACACACATAATGAATTGTAGTTGTAGATGTGTGCGTGTGTACATATAGTATTTGTGCTTGCACGGCTGCTGACAAGAATAGAAAATGCTGTTCAGGGAAAGCTGTGTTCCTGTTTGGCCTTAAAGTCCTCAAAAACATGCTTATGATTCATTAAATCCTTGAGTTTGAAACATTTCAATAAGGAGAGTTGTTTAATGAATGTTCTACTTTTATTAGACATATGTCCCATATTTAATGCATCACAAACAGTCTGCAAGGAAACAGTTCACCTTCAAATGACTTTGACTTTATTTAATTAACATGGACCATATACATTCATCAACATCATTATTTCATAATGTAAATGAGCTAGAATTAGCCAGCTGGCTAATTTATATCTGCAGTCCCTGGGCCGGTTGATTTAAAGAACAGCCACTGTTAAAATGCCAATCTGACATTGTATGATTATTCCATTTTGTGTCATTTACCTGATTGTAAGGAGCTTTAAAGAAAAGGTGTTGGGATGGATGATCTTCTAATGAGTTTAACAGATTAGAGCAGGGGTTCTTGACCTTTTCCACCCCAAAGCCCACCTGATGATAACTATAAAGCATAGCGGCCCACCAGAACACTAAAATCAACTTTTATGAATATAATTTCTCAAAGAAAACAGGTTAGCTGTAAAAGCGCCCCATGAAACATCTCCATTGGTGGTTGGTCATGTTGTCTCAAACTGAAGATGTTTTATTATCTACTGCTGATGTTACTGCAATGTTTTTATGTTAATGTATATTAATATACTTAATATAACGCTAATATGGTTATATGTGATCTATATGGGGCCCGCTACAAACAAGTGACTAAACCGGAGTACATGCCTACGGACCACTAGAGGGTGCTTCATGGCCCACTGGTGGTCTGCAGCCCACAGCTTTAGAAATCCTGGATTAGAAGCATTATCCTGTATGTAGGGACTGTTTTTTCCTGAACTGGAATACTGTGTAGGGTATTCCGTAGCTCCATTTGTCAGTGCATTCTAGTTATTGGAATAGACTACACCGCTTTTCTATGGCCTATTTTTAAATGGGCAATTTTACAGATTTCTCAAAATGTCTACATAATGAAATGTTTAACATCTTAAGCGCTGTTATTCAGAGTAGCTTGATGCCATTTCATGCTGGTCTGTGATGGTATAAGCTACTATACTGATGGTCTGATACTGGTTTACCTGGTCACCCTCTTTCGTCAAGCTGGTTAACAATCATTTCAGCCTCAAAACACCATTTATCATAGCTGTCCAAAGAAAAACCATGTTCTGTATCTCCGAAATGGCTACTTTTACAGGGGAGGGCAAAAACCTCTTTTAATGTAAGTCTAAGTCAATGGAACCAGACTTTTTACCCTCTAGCAATTTTGGGACATTTTTGTGGGTCATCATGACATTTTCACAGAATGTGAACACCAGCTGCTGTGTTTACATAATGCATAAAAATATAAAACAAAACAAAATGGTGATGACATGTTTTTTATTGGACAGCAACGATATAATAGTTAAACTGTGACCAGCATATTAATATCCACTGATGCCGACCAGCATGCCAGCTTCCTATAAGCAGTATATGCTGGTTATGCTGGTCTATGCTAGTTTTTCTAGTGCAGCACAATGAAGTGCAGGATATTTCAGGTTCACACCATTTTCCCATTCCACCATTCCACCAAGCTCATGTAGGTTCACAGGTTATTATATTTAATGGCTAAATTGACCACATTTGTGTTATAGACCATGTGACCCCTGGTTCCCATCACCACCACTGTATAAAAAGAAGGGTCTCTTTAATGCACCGCTTCACACCAAAACACCCAACGACTCTCTTTAGAGTCACACCCGGTGAAACATGCAGACACTGTGAAAATTCGGTGGAACTGCCCTTTAGCACCACAGAGGCTTGAGGCCTCCGTTCCAGCGTAGAAATCCCTGACAGGGGAAAGAGCACAGCCTGCTCTGCAGTGATGATGATGGGACGAGTTGCTGTGGATGCTGCTTCATTCTCTGAAACGGTTTCAGCACCCCATCCGGCCAGTTCAAACATGACCTCCAGCATGCACCGAGAGGTGGGGGGCTAGCTAGCGGGCTGACATGTACCGAAATGCGGGCACCTGGCTGACTGAGGCCCCCACGTCGTCGCTTGATGTGGCCGATGTAGCCTACCTGTATCCACGGTTGGTCGCCCGCGGTGGGATGCGGTACACATTGACATCCGGCTTCACGCACAGAACCGACTCATATTCGCCCTCGGTCGTCATCTCGAAAACAGTCTAATCGACGCGGGTCATTTATCAGCCTTCATCCGATTCGGTGGTGTTTTTCTGCTGGCCGGTGGTGTACTGCGACGTCAGTGACGCTGACGACACTGAAAACCCTCGCAGCTTTAAAGCTACGCAGCACGTCTCCATCGATCTGACAGCGTGCGGATGGGCAGAGGCGCTCAGCGCTCCGGCCGGGCGGTGGTATACAGATCAGCGGGAGGGGTGCGCTTATTTATGGGATGCGAATTTACACCGTTTAGACTATTAACAGTGTGCAGCATATCAGCCGCACCAGTCGTACAGCCACAGCAGAGCTCACGAGCGGTTTATTCTTTATTTGGCTGAAAGAAAGAGCCACGGCCACGCCCTCCTCATGCATATACAATGAGGGAGGCGGTTGTTTTTGACAGGTAACGGAAGCGGAAATTTCCGCCAGGGCTCGGGAAAAGCCTCCTCTCACGCCTCTCCATCGCTGCTCTCCGAGGTCGGTACTGAATGTATTGTCGTTTTCTTCATTATTGTCATCGCCGTGTCTTATTAGTGAATGATGGGAACAGATGAGTGAGGTGAAGGAGGTGTGATGTGCGTGCACTAAGCCTCTGTGTGTGTGGAGGAGGCTTGCTGTGCTGTGTTAGCTGTGCAGGGCTGTGTCTCTGTCCGTCTGTGGTGCAGGTATCAAATGAACGTCCAGACACGATCAGTGTTCAGCGATGCTTTGAGAGATACAGGCCCACAGATCAGTCTGCAGTGTCTGTATGCTTAGTGCGGGTGGCAGTGTTAATGACTTTGTGGATCAGTGTTCAGTCTGTCGCTCTCAGTGTTGGGTACCGCAGTACTGCCGTGATGAGCGTTCACTAGCCCGCATAGCAGCTCCTGTAACTCAACACGCTCCGAGCAGGAGGACACAGGGGGTCCTAATAAACAGGGGGGATGTATATATGTGTACTTGGAGAAGGCGAGTCTATCTTATCTGGCCCACAGGCTGCAGTGCATGCTGCTAAGACACGTTTAGGCTGCTTATGTGTGAACACATATCTGAGCCTTTAGCTTGTATGTGCTGTCCTGTGTTTACCCAGTCAAAGGAAGTATGTAACGGGAGGATCTGATTTCTGCTTTTGCAGGTGTATTAATAACGAGCTGCACATGGAGTGAGCTCTCTGAAGCAGTGGGAGAGTTTATCAGCTATAGCCATCGACCAGCACAAGCCATAACTACCATAATACAGTCCCAATCAGGTGGGAGGATTTACTCATGGCTTGTAATAGCTGGGCTCTTATTCTCACACAGTAATGTCCTCAAACAGACAATTTGCAATTATGGACACCTTATACTGTTTGGATGTTTAAGTATATCTGTAATACAAATGATAATAATGATAATAATTTTAGTTATTATCTTTTTATTGCAGCATATGTAATAGGAACTGAATGTGTTTTTGTGGGAAGTAGAAAGGAGTAACAAAGCGACAGCCTGAAGCAAATACAGCACGCATTTTAATACTGATTATATTTTGCACAATACAAATGAATCCTGGAATGACGTTTTTTTGACAATAGCCTCAACTTCTTTCTCTCAAAGACAAGAGTAGGGAGGAATGTTAGCTTGGGGTAGCACATCATTATCAAATATTACTCTTTTATAGTGTCAGATGTATAGACAGGCATTATGACGTTATTTTATTCTTATAGCGGTAAAGCATGTCTCTGTATGCATCTCTGAGCTTGTGTTGTTAATATCGTCAGTTCTTAAAAACAACACTGCTTACAGACTGCGTGGTTCATTATAAAGTGAACACAATTAGACCTGTTTAATTGGATTTAGTGCAGCACAGTTCATAATACTTTGACAAAATATTATTGTTATTATTATTACTGCAAGTTCAGATGTACTTGTACCTGTACATTAAAAATGAAACCTTGTAATGACTACTGTGTCTTAAAAGCATCTCCAAATATCATAATCTCATTTTATTGCTTCATCAACTTGAATGCTCTAATTAACCTCAACTAGAAACATTAATATGTTAACACAAGGCAAATTTTCATAGACTTCATAGTAGGATGTCCATCATGTTGTCCATGTTTCCATTGACAGTTTTGTTTGGCCTAATTTAGGTCATTTGGTCAGTGTCATATAAACATGGGACAGATGATGTTTATAGAAAAGATGACATAGTTGACCACTGATCAGCCGCATCAAATTCATATACAGGTTCTAACCATTGATTTAACCATATTTAATACGTTTGCCGTTCTGCCTGTGTCCATAGGCATAACTATGTTGGTACAACACTAATGAAATAACTTCTCTGCTGAAAATGCAAACGTTTGGACAGCCCTGGTCAAACGACATGTTTTGCTGATTCTCTAAGTGAAGATAAATGACAGCAACCTCTACTGGGAACACAGTTCTGTATGGTTTAGTCCACAGTTACAACTGTTTGTTTACTTAATTGGACATACTGGGGGAAACCAATACATAAAATGTGAAGTGCAAAAGCTATTATCCAGCATGTTAAACTCAGTAAATTGAGATTATGCCCTAAAATGAGCAGAACAGTGTTGTCTGCAGAAGACTCACTATTTTCACCTACTAAATCAACGGCTCATTGGGCTGTTTTCAGCGCTGGGACCTAAAAGTGCCTGTAGTTGCAGAAACATCCATCAGTCTATGTCCTGTGCTGTGAATTGATGACTCCTGTTAGCACTGGTTTGTTGGTGTTTGTAATGATTCAGTGGAAGAAAAAAAACACTTTGCTATGCTTAAACTCTTTCCTCATTATCCTTCTCTGCCTTCTCTGATCAGCTGTCTATTGACTACACATCCGGCACCATGACTCAGTCAATGCTACGCAGAACACTGAAGAACCTTGTTCAGAATTTCTCTGAAGCTGAGGTTAAGGTGAG
This sequence comes from Prochilodus magdalenae, assembly GCA_024036415.1. Lineage (NCBI taxonomy): Eukaryota > Metazoa > Chordata > Actinopteri > Characiformes > Prochilodontidae > Prochilodus > Prochilodus magdalenae. The sequence goes on from JAMWET010005504.1 coordinate 137,915, forward strand.
ATGACAATATTTAGACTGCCCTTGTAACCGTGCTTGCATTACTCTATTTCTCTTTATGGCTTTACCCATGTTTTCCCTAAACACCCAGTACTGCCATGATGTCTCTGTTGAGCAGTTTTCTGTAGCCAGATGTGCTAGAATTCCAGTTGGAAGGTTCATAGATTAATTGGTGTATTAAAAATAGAATATATGGCCAACGCAAGAGCAACTCACGGTCCCCAACACTCCACTTACCCACAGCATTTCCCACACCTGATGCTTACATTGGATTACACTCTGTTTTGGATCTACCTTCTCTATGTTTGCTGTACAAAATCTTTCCTGACTTGCCTGTAATCATACTCCCTAGATGTTGTAGTTCTTCTCAGTTTACATCAACGTTTCTGGAGGCACCCTGCTCTTCACATTTCACTGGATATCCTGCTTTAACACACCTCCAGTGACTCTGAAAGGGTTTGTTAATGAGCTGATGAGTTGAATCAGGTTTGTTGGCAGCAGGGAAAGCACTAAAATGTGCAGGGCTGCGTACCTCCAGGACATGGGCTAAGAGACACTGATGTATGCCAGAAAAGACAAAATAGTTCACTGTATTAATCTAGCTAACCTCAGAGCGCAGTTCATGTTATTTAACAACACTGTAAGGGATGCGGCACTGTCAAAACACAGACACCACATGCTCACACAGACACCTAAATATGTATCAAGCAAAAAAGTATGTTTTTTCGGCTGTGAGTCATGGGAAAAGTCACCTTGCAATGACAGTTAGCCAGGGTGAACCATAGCTACAGTACAAACAATTATTTCACAATTATCACTGAGTATCAGTGAGTAATGTTTGTTTGAGCTTGAGCTGTTTTGGTCAACAGTTGGGAGCTACTACGCAGATACAGCTCAGAGGATAATCAGCTATTCAGCCAGTTTGGCCACTTTAAGTCAATGCTTTAGTGCTTTAATAACATTTCTTACTCTCCCTATAGACTTGATAGTTAATTTCCATCAAATCAAATACTGTGATGTAATATATATGTTTTACACAGTGCAGATGCACATATTTGTAGGCTAAAATGTGATATTGTCTTTACAATAATTTACTAAATTAGTCCCCTGGCTACATTTTCACTCATAACAGACATGCGTACATCTTCTATGTGCAGAATTATTTGAATTTTGCCCAAATACATTTGAAATAATCCAAAACAGAAACACGCTTATGCATGGTTATACTCGTCAAGGGAGCACTGATGTTTCTCTTTGCTTCTGTGTCATAGGTAAGGGAGGCAACATCCAATGACCCCTGGGGGCCGTCCAGCTCGCAAATGTCCGACATCTCAGACCTGACCTACAACGTGGTGGCATGCAACGAGATTATGGCCATGTTGTGGAAGCGCCTCAGTGATGACAAGAACTGGAGACATGTGTATAAGGTGAATGGGGTGAAGTAAGGAGAATAAAGAGAGATCATCACAAGACAACATAAAGGGGAGAATTAGCTCAGTACTCTGCACATGCTTGTCTGCCTTCAGGTACCAAAAATCTATTGTAATTAAACATGGTCAGTCAGGTGTGTTCGGCATTGTTAGGTCTTTAGTTTTGCATAGAAGTTATATGACTAATTTAGCAATGGATGGATGGTTTAAACCATCACACACAGCCGCCTTAAACTCAAGCTGTAAAGTCAATCTGTCAAATTAAGTAACCTCAAATAGACTTGCTAGTGTGCCTGTGCCAGAGAACCCTTATTAGGGTAACTGTGGAAAATAATTGTGGTTAAACGGGTTTCCCTTGCTACCACTGCTTCCTATTATTGGCCTAGGTGGTCAGGAACTTTGTTGGACAGCTGTGGTGGGGCTGTGTCTGAGATGTAGTATTGAGCTGGTAGGACGCTCCTGTATTCTATTGACTGTTATTTAGATGCTGTATCAAAACTGCTAGTATTCAACTCAGCTCTGTTATTACTGCCTTGAAGTGCTCGCATTGCAGACATCACACATGGCTGACATTTTAACCATGTACGTCCTGCAACAAACTGTCCTCTCTATTATGACACTCGCGTAATCACTCACAAAAGATCAGGCCTAGGTTCATGCTCAGTAAAGGGGAAACTGATCAGTTATAAATGGCTTGATCTGCCCCGATAATGATGTTTGAGATCGGATAGGAACGTCCCTATTTGAAAGATATGTGAGGAAAATGGAGAACATGTCAGGCTGTTCATGGCTATCGGGAAGCAGATGCATCACTTTAGCTTCCTATAGCTCCTCTGGAGAGCTGTGTTTCTGAGGTCCTTTCAGATTTCAGTCTGAACATGACAGTTTGTCTCGTTCATTTTAGCCATTTTGTGCCTCGTTTTACTGGTCAAAAAGCAAAAAAGACCAAACCTCATCTATACAACAATCCTAAAAACACAGCAGTCTGAATTCTAGGGGATAAAGGGAGCTTGGAAATCAAAATGGAGCTCTGAGAAATCATAATAATGTTAAATATTGGCCAAATAAATGACCTGCTGTTTCAGCACTTTCAAGTTTATAAATCTCTCTCCCTCTCTCTCACTCTCTCTCTCACACACTCTCTTTCTCTCTCATTCTCTGGCACTCTCTCACAGTCTTTAACCCTGCTGGAGTATATGTTGAAAACTGGCTCTGACCGTGTTCCAAAGCAGTGTCAGGAGAACGCCCATACCGTCAAAGCCCTAACAGAATATCGCTTCATGGACAAGGATGGGAAAGACCAGGTAATTACTTGTTGATATTTCTGGTTGCCTGATTTTGTTAAATGAGTGTTTTGTATGTCTTATCCTTCCCAAACATTAACACGGTGACAACACAAATTATCCCACGCAGTTCTTATTCTACCAACCAGAAGCTGCATATTTGTCATGCTAGCCGTCTACTCTTCACGCATCACGGTTCCTCAAGGATGTTAACCATGTTATAGAATAGTAATCTGCCATTTTGTCCTCCTATTAGCTTGAGCTGCCTAACAGCGGTACATTTAAACAGATATGGTTGGGCAATCTAGCAATTTTTAAGTATTGCTTTTGGTATGCTGTTAATCATATCACTATAGATTGTGTTTAGATTCAGTAACTTTGTCAGATCTGAAAAATGCTATTACTTTTTGTTAGCAATTAAGCTTTTAACGCTGCTTGCTTTGTTTAGGGAGTAAATGTCCGAGAGAAAGCCAAGATAGTGCTGGTACTTATCGAGAATGAGGAGAAACGGAAAGAGGAGCGGGAGTTTGCTATGAAGACTAAAGACAAACTGGCAACTGGTAAGACTCTATTTTTTAATTGCCATTAAAGGTTTAATCAGACCTTATATTTACATTTAAGGCATTTAGCAGACCCTCTTATCCAGAGCGACATACAACTGTGCTTAGTGTTCTGTTGGATAATGTTTTCCAGCTAGTATGAGAAGGTTAGCGTCAAAACTCATCATGAGCTCAGACACTGTCCGAACAAGGGGCAGTGCTGATAGCTAGTGAGATCAATACACAGACATATATATATAAAGCAAAAGTGCACTACCTGGCAACCCCAGCCCAGTGCTCATATCTATAGAGAAGAAATGTTGGTCTTACCCCAAACAAAGAAGTGCCTGAGATGAGTCACAAATGAGATTTAGATCAGCCTATTATAACATACAATCCCTTTTGAACCACATACTTTAATTTATTGGTTAATTAAATAACGCTTTTGAATCTCAATCATGTTTATTCTGGATAAGCTTTCCCAGTGACGCTGCTTTATGCTGTGCTATGCTGATACAGCTTCACATCTTTAGTCCTCAAACTCTGGGCCTGTTTACTCTTTGCTTTAACATGTGTTTTCCGTGACCGGATCATGTTCAGGCTCAACTGCAAGAAAAGCCAGGTATAAACCCCAACCCCAGCATGCATCATGATCAGATTGGTCTGATCACATTTGGAAGTGGTCAGATCTTGACCACATTTAACAGTGTAAGCATAATAGGTGCTTGGCGTTATGCAATGAGCACAGGAAAGTTCCCAGAGTACTGACCAGCAGGAGAGAGAATAAATAATGAAATGGAAGATACGCATGTCTGGAGTTTTCCCCCAAACCAAGAGCCTTTTCTCATTCTGGACTGAGGAAAGGTAGCCAGGCCAAACTTGTAGGCTCAAGTACAATGGAAATGATATATCTGTTAATGCATCTTTTGTTTTCCAGTTTATCCAGATAAAATCCAGACATGATACGTGTGTCTTTACATAGAGCACATTACATTTAACATAGAATATATTTCTATCCAGACAAACTGTTGTCATCTTAGTTGTTTTACTATTATGTCTCTGGTTTTTCATGAGTTGTGGGCTCAGAGACTTTGGTGAGGGAATCCAGCATGTCAGATTAAAAACCAATTTGCAGTGAAAGTCACTAACTAACATAAAGTAATGCCTTAACAGTTGTTGTATGTGTACTTAACATTAGTTCACCCTTGTTAATGTATTGCGTCGTGTTAACTAAGGCAGTACTTCGTGTTCATTAGTCAATCTTAAGTGTTACCAAATAATGTATTAATATATATAAATGCATAGTTTTTGAGTTTTTATTTTATTTTTTTATTTCTTGATCCTGAATCTTTTGGGCACTGGCTACCTCCTTTGTTATAATCTTTTCCTTCATTCAGCCTCCGCAGACCCAAATGAGAAAGTGAAGGCGGAGATTCCTCCTTATACAGGGCTGCCGTCTTTGGACAACATCCCTTCTGTGGCTGATTTAACTGCCTGCATGGCAAAGAAGAAGGAGGAGCAGAGACGACTGGAGGAAAAGAGGAAAGAAGAAGAGAGAAGGGTGAGTGTTTTGCTTTCTTTTTTGTACAGCCATAAATCTTCAAAGAAATTATCAGAGAAAAATCTATATGACTCTTTTTAATTGATAGGATTATGTCTCAGTGTGTGTGTGGTTTGGATAATATGTGACCTCTTAGGGATGAAGCCATGTATTTACACTCAATGTCAAGAAATTACCAAAGCCCTGTTAACAAAAAGTGTTTACACAGCGGGCATTTCTGCTGTGTTCAGGTGCTCATAGGAAGGCTGTAAAGATAACTAAGGACAAGAAGTTTGTGGGGTCCAGCCAAAGGCCAGTGTGACTGGACACTGTTTTTTATTGCAGTCAAGCAGGAGCTCAGGGGATTCATTCTTAAAGACTGAGATCGACTGATTAAACCTAGTAGGCCTAGGTGTCCTTCTGCTGGATTGGAATGAAACCTTCAGGCACACTGACTCTTGGCCGACAATTACATCATTGCTATAAACAGGTGCTTTTTAGAAATGTGTTCCCACCACTCTGAAAAAATAAAGCTTGCTGCTTCAGAGAATTCTTTCTCTCCACTTTTGCCACTCTGTAAACTCATGTATCATTTAGAATCCAGAGTTTCCCCATGTGGAAATATCACTATGTCAGGTATTTGACACTGTGTTTCCAACACCTATTATACCACAGCATTGATATATAACCATTTAACCAGCTATTAGAAATGACCTTTTTCAATTTCCTGTTTCTCATATTACTTATTTGTTTTCTTTGTTTTTTTAGCAGTGTGAACAGACCTTAGTGACAGGCCAAATAAACTGCAGCATGTAACCAAGGGTGTAATTATTAGTGCTTATATTGTGATCTAACATCTTCACCATTGAACTACAACAACTAAATCAACTTTACAGTACAAAACAAGAGACACGTGACTTTAAGCCTGTGAGGCTTATGCAGAAAAGTTCCTTTGTAGTGTGATTTCCTGATGCTGTTGCTGATGTGATATGCAGTAAGAGCCCAGATACAGTCAGTTGGAAAGAACTAGCAGCAACAAAGGCTGAGTGATGATGAGGCAGAGTGAATGCCTAACCATCACCCCAGGCAGCTGGCACATACATAATGTGAATGGGATCTTAATGATTAACTGATTAATTGTTAATGGACAGTTGCATGAATGTTTACAAATAACAAACGTAGTTTTAGATATACAGCTGATATTTGAGTAGGTATGCATTAGGGCACATAAGCACTAGTCCTACTTAGTGGCGTACAACTGATGTCGCCTCCAGTTGTCGACTCCCGCCCCCGGAATACATGGAGATGACTCAACTCCACTTTATTTTAACCAGTAGTTTCAGAGCATATACTTGCATTCTGGCTGCTGGGTTTTTAGTCCCAAAACAAAAAAAGCTTAAAAGCTACATGTAACCAGCCACATGCTGACGTCATGTTAATTGCTGTTAAAACTATTCATATAAACACTTCATAACAATTAATTATGGATGTACATGCATGCACTATGAACAAAAACGTTATTCTACTAGTGAAAAGTCTCTGGTGTAGATAAACAACATGGATTGAGACATTACTGTATTCTAATACTACATATACTACATGTACTACATATATACACCTTTCTGTTAGGCGAAGGAAGGTGACACAGATCCTGACCTGTGGGAACAAGCAGCGACTAATGCCCCTCCATCTGGCTCTGATCCCTGGGGAGCACCATCTGATGCTGCAAAAGATATGGGATCTGCCACCAATGATCCCTGGGGGGCCCCACTGGACAATTCCAAAGATTCTAATTTTGCTAACAATGATCCTTGGGGTGGGTCAGGGAATGAAACGAAAGACTCAGATGTTGCCTCCAATGATCCGTGGGGGGGTCCAGCAGATGCGGAGAAACAATCATCTCCTGCCAACAATGATCCATGGGGAGACTCTTCAGAACCTGCACAAGACAAAAGTCCAGCTACTAACGACCCTTGGGGTGCATCGAATGACTTGCTAGCGGAGTCACAACCAACCAAGTCAGATCCCTGGGGAGCACCAACAGATTTTGCAGAGGAGTCTGCTCCTGCATTCTCAGAGCCATCAGGTACACCATCAGAGCCATCTGCAGCCAAGCCAGACCCATGGGGTGGAGATATAGGGACTTCAGCGGTGTCGCCCACTGATCCATTTGTTGACGGGAGTAAAGCTGATAACGACCCATGGGGCGCCACAGGTATGTGATGGGAGGATAGGGCTGTTATGCTGAATGCTGTTGATCGCCTCACTTAAGAGATATTTGATATGACTTTTCTGCCATTTCCTTCTGTTGGGTGGGGCTAATTGTGGTCCTGGTACTGTCAAGTCTATCAGTGTACCAATTAGAGTTCCCTGTGTATGCTAGCTATTTGCATTCCTCTCCCTTACATAGAGTGACCGCTCTCCTGCTGCTGTCCCAACCAAAACTCCTAGCCAGTAAATAATTTAACCTGACCACAACCGTGCACCATAACCTTAAAATATTTATTACATTTTGAGGATTCTAGAGCTCAATAACATTGAGAGCTGACACTGACATGGCCAGATACTACACAGCGTTGTAATAGATTATTTCACAAACCTGTGCAAGAACACAACTAGCATGACTCAGGAGCTAGTTTATTTTTATTATTAAGGTCAGCTTTAATGTTGCTGTACCATGTTTTGCCATGTCACATGCCATGTTTTGTTTCACACTTATTCACTCTTACAGAAAATTCACTTCATGCAGTGTAATGCATTGTTGGCACATTTCATGTTTTATTCGCTTTTAAAGAGCAGTGTGTAAGATTTATCCGGGATCTGTTAGCAGAAACAGAATATACAGTAATAAACAACTCTGTTTTTGTTAGTCTATGATTAGCTGTAACTACAAATAGTGTTTTTATTAGTTTAGAATGAGGCCTTCATATGTACATAGTAGCAGTCAATTGCAATACACAGTCTCACTGGTATAGGTTACACACTGTGCTTTTAGTACTGCATTTTTGTGCTAATTAAATTTTTTTTTTGCTGACATACATTTAAAAAAATCACAAGTAAATATATAACAAATAAAAATAAAATGTTGCATTTTGTTAACTTGTATGAAATGTGTTCTTTGTAGATCTTTGTTCTTTGTAGGTTTTTTAACTTGTTTTTTTTTTACTTGACATCAAGACATGCCATTTTAGCCGGGATCCCCTAACAGTCATTTTTTTTTTATTACATAGTATTGAAGCTCAGTCATATGTATTCCTCTACTTTGTCGGAGATTTCTGTTTTCTTTGTACCCTTTAGCTTCACCGCTTCCTGCTAACGATCCCTGGGGTGCTCCAGCTGCTCCCGCTCATGGCGCAGCAGTGGACGATCCATTTGGTGATGGAGGAAGTTTGAATGCCTGGGGAGCTCCTGCAGAGAGTAGGACCTTTTGAAACTAGAGTCTTCCCTCACATTTCCATGTCCTGTAGCATGGTGTACTTAGGGCACTGAACAGCCTTTAAATGTTTTATGAAGTAATTCAGAGTAATGTCCTCTATTTCACTGTGTCTGTAATTGGTTTGGATAGTAATCATTCAGTCCAAATGCTAATGTTAAGAAAACTAATGAATAAATAAATATATAAAAAATAAATAGCTGCCAGTTACCAGTTATGAATAAATAAATATATAAGAAATAAATAGCTGCCAGTTACCATGACAACATGCAATCCACATGATATTAATTGGTGATTACTCACTTCCTTTTACTGGCCACACTAATGTGTTTCATAAACCACTTCTTCAGCTTTTCAAATCTTAAGATGTCTGTCCTTTTACTCGTTTACCCGTAGGTGCTGCCTCAGCCATGGACTCCAAAAAGCCAGCCACTTTCCTTGGGGAAGGTGCCTCGTTGGTAGACCTCGACTCACTCATGTCTGTTAAACCCAAACCAAAACAGCCGTCGCTCAATGCCCTTCCATCCTCGGGCCAAAAGGCACAGGATAACTGAGTCAGAGGGAGTGACTGAGAGAACCCGATATTTATATATGAGTGTCTGTGATCCTGTAATTTTGAAACATAGAGATTATATATTGTTATGTGGACAAATGTAGCCATTGTAGGTCCGTATGTTTTTTTTTAGGTATAACTAGGGCTGGGTTATGATATTTGGTCTCTGAAAGACATTAGTCACCTCATATTTGTGTGATCAAGCACTGAAACTTGAAGACGAATTACACAGATGGATGCATTTAATGTACTTGCTTATTTTTACATAACCTGCTGAAAACAAGCCAGATTAATTCATTAATGCATACTGCATATTTGCTACTCCAACAATCTCCTTGTCATTTTAACCTGGTTTCTGACAAGGCTTTAATGGTTAGCAGAGTAAGGAGAGAAAAACAACCAAGAAGGCCTTAGGTTTGCTTGTGCTTCTTAAATTGTAACTGAAAATAAAACCCTATAACTCATAATTGAGAATTCATCTATATGAAGTTGAACTGACTACACTTCGACTCTGAGAAGCAGCACGCCTTCAATATCGCCACCCTCATCATCATACTTGACAAAACATGCCACATGCACACACAACAGAATGGTTCTGAATCACATTGCACTTTTTGATTCTTTGGAAAACTGGTCAAAGACCATCTGGGTCTAATAATCTCCTAATTCCATTCATGCATCCTGCACATGCATGAACAATGTTTTAGCTTTTTTCAGTACAGGAACTGAAATATAAAAAAAATAACCCAGCCTTAGATATAACCTTCTATCCCTGCTCCGCTCATCCCTCCATTCTACTGTTTTTTTCTTTGCTTTCTGCTGGGTGTCCAGCACTTTGCATGACCAAACCATACTGGTCCTTCAAAACAGCAGTAAAAACCTGAGTATATTTCCATTCATCCTAAATGTTTTTACCTGTTCCATCCAGCTTTCAACTTTCAGGGCATAAGTGGGTCATATGACATCAATAGGACCACCCTCTCTACTTTACTAGTGGTACAGTCTATGGCACTGCCGAATCTCCTGACCAAGGGTGTCTGTCTGCACCCCTGAGGACTTCACAAAACTGTCATTACCACACACTGCTTACACACTAAACACCCAGCGCAGCTGTTTTAACCCCTTCAATTCCAAAGCTTATTACACTCTGAGGCTTATTATGCAGTGACTACAGTGCAGACTGTCTTATGGGGCCACCAGTGGGTGCTGTTCATTTAACAAGTTAACAATAATTTAGAAAAAATGTAACCATAAATCATTTCATATATATTCATTAATATACCTAAAATGGCCTTTAAAATTAGTGTCTTTCTTTGATGTGTTATTTATGCTAGGCCTGGGCAATATCTAAAAATAATTAGCACAATATTTTCTAGTTACAGAATGACCATTATTGACTATACCCGTATGCCTTTAGCTTGGTTATTTTACTGCAGTGAATCACACTGAAGCTGAAGCTAGAGTTCTAAAGCACATCAGCATTTATTTTTGGCTTCATGCACTCAAGCTGAACTTGATGTAAAATAAAATATGTAGAAGGAAAGAGCTGTGCGGTGAAGATAGCATTACAGTGCTAATTGTCGCTCAACATAATACAAACTAACATTATAGAAACTAAAACATAACACTATACAAACTAAATAATAAATCTAATATAATTATAACAATAAACATATAAACAACTATAGGACTCACTTCTAAAAGGACCATTAATCCTACTTTCCCCAACATAGTTAATAAAGCGTTCAATGGGAAATTGGTGCTCTGTACTTCTTCCTCAACTCTGTACCCCAACACAACAATTACTTGTTAATCAATGTAGATATGAAGTTACATCGTCCTCCAGTGGAAGTTCCAGAGCTGACGTTCCAGCCTTTATTATTGGAACACTAAAGCTCACCCCACATTCATTCCTTGTCCACTTACTAAATGCCAGCTTAGAGTCTAGTGTCGGTATGTGTGCAATCGTATGTATGTGAAATCCTTCAAAATCAGTGAGAACAATCTGCTGTACAGGTATCCTTTTCTCGTTTTTTTGGGGAAATCAAGCATGAATATCCTAAAGCTATGACAGATGAAGAGATAAAGCCGAGAGTGATGAGGGAAGTGGGTCAGTTATTTCTGTTGTACTGTGATCTTGTATTCTGTAACACATTCATCAGTTGTTTTGTATAGGAAGTTATTTGAGTGGCACAGTTGTGATTTATAAATGGAACTACAAGGGTGTGTGAACATTATATAGAGAAAACACAGCTGAATTGTTCATTTGAAGTGCTTTACTGCTCTGTGAAAGGCATTTGACTCTTGATTTAAGATGTGGCATGTTGTATAATTTGCTTTCCAGCACTACTTGACTGTCCCAGAGTGTAACAGAGTCAGTCTTTGTACATTTGTACTTTTTCTCAACCCACTTAACTCTCTACAAAATGTAAGGCAGCCTATGGGGTGCAGCTTGTACCTAATAAAGTGGCTGCTGAGTGTGAGCGTTTTCTACTTGTGTTAAGTACCGTTTCATCATTTTACTTGCTTATTCAGATTCACCATGTTTTACCAACATTACACTGACATGGAACGGGGCCGTAAAAGGACAGAAGAAGCAAAATCATCCTTGGAAATCTAGTCATTCCTATTCAGTGTCATTCTAGTTTGTCATATTAGATAGATATTTACTAAGAAGCAGATACTATAGTACATGATGCGGGACAGTGAAGTAACCTTATTTATTTATTTATTTATTTACTGGTTGCATATCCATGTGATTTCCATGTACAATCAAAAGTTGAATATTTGCCTAATGTACAGTACAGTACCAACTGTTCCTTTTCTATTAGTGTTATAGTGTTAGTTTAGATTTAAGCTGTTGCTGTTTAGCCTCAAATGATTTGTTTAATATTAAATTAAATTTCATGAATATGCAATTAAAAATAATCCATTTTACTTCACTGCCCTCAGTTTATGTGCTTCTTACACTATTTATTCAACCATTATGTTAAAGTGTGGTGTTTCCTGTGAATGTGCACATTACAGAAATAAACTGAAGATAATATTACTGAAAATGTGTAGTGTCCTGTCTATAAATATTTTACCTATACAAATACAGTGTCCTCCACACATTGGTGTCTGGGAAAAGCATAAGTAAAAACAATATTCTGTGTTTTGCAGTGCTTCTTCTTTCCTTCAATATCTTTCATTTTCTTTATATCTTTCATTCAAAATATCAACAAAAATCAAAACTTTATTTGAAATACAATGATTGAAGAAATGCTACACTGTATCATAAGTTCCTCACCTCTACATCCACCAACCACTTCATCTAGTACAACTACACTCATTGTTCATTTTCGCAGCTCCACTTACCATATATAGGTGCACTTTGCAGTCGAACAGTTACAGATCGTAGTTCATCTATTTCTCTATATACTATATACTTTGTTAATCGATTTTCACTCTGTTCTTTAATGGTCAGGACCCCCACAGGACCACCACAGAGCAGGTATTATTTCAGTGGTAGATTATTCTCAGCACTGCAGTGACACTGTCGCAGTAATGGTGTGTTATGCTAGTACGGGAGAATCAGATATATAGAGGTGTTGTGGCTGTTTTTCAGCATTTGGGCCCCTGAGTTCCAGTAAAAAAGTAAAAATATTAACAGCATACAGAGACAGTTTAGACAACTATGTGCCTCCACATGCCTTCACGAATACTTAGAAGGCGATGCTTTCAAGTTTCAAGTTATAATATACATATTATAACTTATACATATATTGTATTACTGTATAATGTCAAATATATATAAAAGATATATATTTTATAATATATATATATATATATCACAAAAAAAACCAAATATATATGTGGTCTTGGCAACAGCCCTTCTTTAAAAGGTGTTCCTAGTTCTGTTGTGAAGGAGGTGTGGTCAAAACTGAGGGGAGGAGTGCAGCCAGGAACAGAGACGGAAAGTTTGATGTCTTGTCAGAAGCTGCTTGTGCATTTGAACATTTATAAATATTTGTGGTGATACTTTGTAGCAACATCTTCATAAATTGCTCGTATTCATTTGGCTTGTAGATAATGATGCATGATACCAGATACTTCTGTCTTCAATGCAATTGTTCCCAATCTGCTGTTCAAAGGGATTTGTTCCGTGTGTCGACTGCTCAGTCTGTGCCATTGCTGTGAGTATTTGTTAAGTTTCATTGTTTCAACACTTTCTAAAGTGTTGTCTGTCATTTTATTCCTTTTCCTGTTTTTGTAATCATTCAGGCATTGCACAACGAACATAAGGGAAATATGATCTTGCTATGACCTTGCTAAACCAGACGAGCAAGTTGCAGGATGGATGTTTCTGTGAACTGTGATGGAAACATCTCCACCTCTCGGTAGAAGTAACAGCTGAGCTCTTTAAAAAGCAAACAAACAAATAAAGAAAATACATTTCAGCCTGTAGTTGTTACTGTGTATGCTATTCAGTGATGATGTAATGTTGTTTTTGTTTCAAAGCGTCACCGAGCAGGAGAGGTCAGGCTCTTCAGAACCCAGCTGTGTGTCCATAAGGAGTGACTGGTCTATGGATATTCCTCAGATGTTTTCCAATGAAGATGCCACACCTGGACATAGGTAACAGAATCTCTTTTCCCCAGCAATTCCAATATTTTAAATGGTCATTTATTTCCCAAGAGTGTAATACTCATAATAGCCCAGGGACACTTTACAGATGTACCAAAACGCATAATTTAGAATAAATGAAGCAACACACAATACCCTCATACACACTCTGTTCCCCAGGGAGAATCCTCCTTAGGCCTGGGTATAGACAAGTTTCCTGTTTACAAACAGAACCAGTTCTTGACCCAAGACTGTAACATTAGTCCACTGTTGTAATCATTGTTGATGATGTGTCAGTTCTTGTTGAGGGAATAATAAAAGGCAGTTTCAGAGTTGAATGTGTTTTTATGCCTTTATTTAAATATATTAAAATAACATTATATAAAACATTAATTAACTATAGTAGACTTTATGTAGACTGTATTAGTATGAGCTAGTCATAAGGTCTCAATGAACACCCTACTGAGTTTGCTATTCACTAAATGTTCAGTTAACATTAGCAATCAAAATCAGAAAAAAGTTTTTATGGCTTTTAGACACATGGATTTCCTGTTATTGCCTATACATTTCACCCAGCTTATCTGACTGTGTTGTTTAATGAGTCTCTTCATCAGTCAAAATATCAGGAGCAGTGGTGTTACAGTCCTTTGAACGGCTCCTTGCTAAGAATGAAAGGAGTAGAGCTGGGTTTGACAGCTGTACTTTATACTGTTCTGGCACGCTATGTACCACACTACGTATACACCACTGTACTACACTACTTGAAAGGTATTTGATTAATATATCGTAGCTGTCAAAACAAAAACAAGTATCTCCAAATGGAAGCTTTACATACAATTAAAAAACGTAAGGTACATGGTTTTCTTTAGTCAACAACAATATCTGTTAGTAGTGCTATTTTGGCCACCAGTACAAAAATATATTGTATGATTAAATGTATTTAATTGTAATCAATTCAGTTCGTTAAAAAATGTAAATTGATTGTTCAAAGCATTTGGGGATTTGCCAAAAGAGTACAATATATAAAAAGTAGCACATGACATCAAATAATTAACTCTAATCTGTTCCTGTCATTTCTGTTCACCAAGTAATCTTTTAATCAACAAGATTTTTTAAATATGAGTCATTCAAGATATGTACTCATGTTCAGTTGAAATAAATAAACATAAAACGTTAATAAAAAGTCACAATATCTATCTGTAATATTTATTCCTTAATCATGTCAATACAGTAAAGTGTCGATGTAATGATTCTATCGTTCCACAGCCCCATCAAGCAGGAGAGGTCAGGCTCTTCAGAACCCAGCTGTGTGTCCATGAAGAGCAACTGGTCTATGGATATTCCTCAAATGTTCAGCGATGAAGATCCCACATCTGGACATAGGTAACAGCTCTTCTTCTCAAATTAATCACATTTACCACTATCCAATACGAGTATTCTATAAAAAAGTTTGGAATTACTTCATTGTTATTTATTAATAACTCAAAGTATAGGTTGAAATGAGCCCAAACATAAACCAAAGATTTTTTCCAATTTTTGTAGGATTTTAAGTGATTTGTAAACAATTAATTACTTGATATAACAAAAGTTATATGAGATAATAAACCGTAATGATCTATTTCTTATAACCTCTTCTTACTTAAATTACTTTTTAAACCAAATGAAAAGCAGCTTAATATTAGAATCATTTAAACGTCTATGTAAAATTGGCTTAAAATGTTTTGAAAACAGTAAAACAGTGAAAACAGCTGGTTCAAAGCAGCCGTGTAGTTGTGATGTTGCATTGCTCAAGCAACTGGACCAGGTTGCTATACAGCAGTGGTGTTGCCATTCTCCTACAGAGCTGCTTAGTAGTTAGTCAAGAAGCAAGGCCCAGGTAGGTAAGGAGCTACATTGGAGCGTTGCTAAAGTAGCCAGCCCAAAAAGTCTTTTAGCCAGAGAAGTCTAGGAATCACTATCTCAGTGGATGTGACAGCAAATTCCTTAGCCAGAGGTGAAACAGCTAGACATACATACAAACAACATAACACAAATAAAATAGATCTAAAGCAATGGCCATACTGCACCAGGTAACCTAGACCAAGCCACACTGCAGTGCAGTATACAAATACTGCTATATATATATACAGCATAGAACAGCATTGCTTATCCCTGCTCCTGAACACTTCTACCCTGCACAGTTTCAACTATTCCGTTACATTTGTTGCAGCAGGAAACAGTAGAAACTGTGTAGGCTAATGGCTCACTAGGAGCAGATTTAAAAACACTGGCAGAGCAGTGTACAGCTTGTCCTAATATCATGTTATTTCAAACAGTTTGTAAAAGCAATGAAATGAAGGTTATTTACTGAATTATAAATCATTTTAATGTTCTTTTGTAGTCCAGTCCTGCCTGAGGTTTCAGATGAAGCAGCACCCAACTGTATGTCCACAAGGAGTGACAGGTCTATAGAAACTCCACTGAAGTTCAGAGGTAGAGACTGTTCTTTTGGATCCAGGTAATGTATTTTCACAGTTACAGAGCAGTGAGTCTTTTATAAGCAATGCTGTTAATCATATAGTCTCTCATAATTCAAACACACCTGCAAGTCTCCTGAATTGACTGGTAGCTAGCTGTACACTGTTGTAAGGAGCTTGCTATGCTTCATGACCAGTTGAGTATTTGAATAATATATCCATAGGTATGCGCTATTGTTGCTAGCAATATATGTTTTTTGTTTCTGTTTAATAATATATATATAAGTTGGGAATTGATAGATTGGGCTTTTTTTCTATTAGCATTTAAATCTAGGATCCAAATACAGTACATTCCCTCATTTATCTGTGCTGGATTTATAAAATCCTTGTACATCTCCCCTCAGTAGTTGTTCATCTCCCCTCTGATAAATTGAGTATGTAAAAAGATGGATTAGTTTGCTGTGCTGACTCTGTGCGCTTTGAGCCAATCTGTAGATCAGGGTTGATGGTTTAAGCTACTGATCAGTTCACTCCAGAAAAAGAAATTCTGGTTTTAATATGTAAATTAACCAAATAATCCATTCAAGGTAAAAAGATGATGGGTGTATTCATTCATTCAGTTTGCCCAAATTCCATTCTTTATTTCTCTCCAAAAATGGAAAAAAAACTAAAACATGTGTTTTATTTGTTGTTATTTTTAACTTATCAAATAAACTTGATAAAAGAATGAACAAATGATGCACGGACCAACAAATGATCCCACAAACACAACACATGAAAATGACCCTGCATTATCTGACTTGGAATTCTGTCTTTGAACAGTTAGCATGGAAGGACAGTTTCTTCAAAGAACAAAAGTAAACAGGCTTCAAAAATTTCTAATCCAGGGAGAGGTTCTTGTTTAGCCTGTACCACCCACAACCTTCTGCCTGGTTGGTATTCTTAACTAACTAGAGATGCAGCACTAGACTGGGTGCTGCTGTAGCAGATTGGTTCATCCAGGTGCTTCTTCATAGCCTGGCAACTGTAACTGTGCCCAAGGTGGAAGGACTGAATTGTTACTCAAACTGAAGACATACGAGGAGATGTGAAAAGTCTCAGTTGACCTGTGGAAACCTCATAACCTCATGCCAAACTATATAAGTTCATTTACAGTGTGTTAAAAACCTCTTTTGACCCAACATTGTACAGTAAGCAGGATGTAAAAGTTGACAGGGATCATTTACAGTACTATTCCTTCTCTTTTTGTTTCCATCACCTTCTTACAGGCCTGGCCTTCCATCTGATGTAGCTAAAGTCCAGAAGAAGTTTAAATTAAATCTAAAAAACATGTTTCAGTATTTAAATAAGGTGATCACATACCCAGGAGCCCAAATTCTTCTTAGTGAGAACTATACCGAGCTCTACATCACAGAGGGAGGCAGTGGAGAGGTCAGTAATGAACATGAGGTGAGACAGACAGAAGCAGCATCCAGGAGAGGCGCAACAAGGGACACACCAATTCAATGCAATTACATCTTTAAACCTTTATCCAAACAAGACGAAGCCATCAAGACTGTGCTGACAAAGGGAATTGCCGGCATCGGAAAAACAGTCTCTGTGCAGAAGTTCATCCTGGACTGGGCTGAAGGAACAGCCAATCAGGATGTTGATCTCATATTTTCACTTCCTTTCAGGGAACTGAATTTGATGAGGGACCAAAGACTCAGTCTCATGAATCTTCTTCATACCTTGTTCAAGGAGACCAAACACATGGAAATGTTACATTTGGAAATGTTAAAAGTTGTGTTCATTTTTGATGGTTTAGATGAGTGTCTGTTATCTCTAGATTTTCAGACCACTGTGAGTTTGTGCGATATAACTGAACCAGCTCCAGTGGACGTACTGCTGACAAACCTTATCAAGGGGAACCTCTTTCCCTCTGCACACATCTGGATAACATCCCGGCCCGCAGCAGCTGATCAGATCCCTTCTAAGCATATTAACAGAGTGACAGAAGTACGGGGATTCAATGACCCACAGAAGGAGAAGTACTTCATGAAGAGACTCAGTGATGAGAAGCTGGCTGAAAGAATCATCACACACCTAAAGTCATCAAGAAGCCTCTACAACATGTGCCACATACCAGTGTTCTGTTGGATTTCAGCCACCGTCCTTGAGAGAATGTTGGGTGAAGGGAAGAGCAGAGAGATTCCCAAAACTCTGACTGAAATGTACACGCATTTCACTGTCATTCAGACAAAAACGATCAAAGAAAAGTACCAGGGACATGAAGAAATTCTTCTCAAACTGGGGCAATTGGCTTTCCAGCAGTTCATAAAAGGCCACCTGATCTTCTATGAAGAAGATCTCAGAGAGTGTGGCATTAAGGTTACAGAAGCGTCAGTATACTCAGGTGTGTGTACACAGATCTTCAGAGAGGAGTTTGGGCTGCACCACAGCAAAGTGTACTGCTTTGTTCATCTGAGTGTTCAGGAGTATCTGGCAGCCCTGTATGTGCATCTTACCTTCATCAACCAAAAGACGAATGTTCTTAAACAGAGCCTGTTTCCTAAACTGGACAGCATAATGAAGAAAGACATCGGGATCTCAGATGTACACAAGAGTGCTGTGGATCAGGCCTTGCAGAGTAAGAATGGACATCTAGACCTTTTCCTTCGCTTTCTTCTGGGTCTCTCAGTGGAGTCCAACAAGACTCTCTTAAAAAGCTTGGTAAGACAGAAGAGATGTGATTCCCACAGTTCAGAAAACACCATCCAGTATATCAAGAAGAAAATCAAAGAGAATCCCTCTGCAGAGAAATTTGTCAACCTTTTCCACTGTCTTAATGAGCTGGATGACCATTCCTTACTTGAGGAAATCCAAAACTACCTGCAATCTGGCAATCTGCAGACTAGCAACCTTTCTCCTTCACAGTGGTCAGCTATAGCATTCGTGCTACTGACATCCTCACACGAGATGGATGTATTTCATCTGATAGATAGATAGATAGATAGATAGATAGATAGATAGATAGATACTTTATTGATCCCAGAGGGAAATTCAAGAAAAAAAATACACCAAGCCATACAGCGAAGCAGAAGAGGTTCTTCTGAAGCTGATGCCTGTAATCACCGCATCCAGTACGGCTTGGTACGTTATGCTAAATGCAACTATCACAACATGAAATGCTGCTTAATTTCAATATCACAAACACTCACTAAGCGCTTTATTAGGTACACCTCCTTGTATCTACACACATTCTGAATTTTTTATCACCTCAGTTTTGCTGACTTTTAAACTCCTGCTTCGTATCTGCCAGTGTATTCAGGAGGTTCCTATTCTGTAGAGTAAGTTTGTTTTCTTCTTTCTTCTATTATGGCATTATTAGTAAGTTTTGCTGTTATTCGTCTGTTATCAGAATTGCTTGTTATGACGTTTTATTTTTAGTCATGCTGATCGGACTGACTTTTTGTGAATGTTATTTGACTATTTTGTGCTAAATTCTATGTCATTCGTTAATATGTGTTTATTGCCCTAGCCTAGCCTAATATATGGAAGCTAACAATACTTATCGTAATGTGTGTGCTTATACTAGGAGTTCTTCTTGTTCTTGTGAAGAAAAGAGCATAACACTTTACGTGAACTCCACTCATTAGCATTGACATACCATGCTATAAACGTGTCATGGAAGATGTCATAAAATATTTTGTTTTGTAACAGTGCTATGTTACCCTTTCTAGTATTTTCAGACAGCTTCACTCATCATTAAAGCCAGCAAATTTTTTCTTCAGTCTTAGAAGTCGTAATCTGAAAAAGAAAAGCTGTGCAGCTCTGGCCTCTGCACTCAGCTCAAAATCCTCCAGTCTGAGAGAGCTGGACCTGTCTGGGAATGAACTAGGAGATTCAGGAGTGAAGTTGCTCTGTGCAGGACTGGAGAATCCTTACAGTAAACTGGAGATACTGAAGTAAGATCCTCTGTCTGACCAGGTCTATAGTAAAGCAATTATTTTTAATAGTGACATGCTTTACATACTTGTTTCCAATATGTGTTTGATCTTTTCTCATCTTTCTCATCTTTGACAGAACAAATATTGGTGTATTTAATATATTTATGAATATCTAAATATGGGTATTTTATTATATTGAACACATAGCATGGATGTTAAAACATCCACATATCAAGGTAGGTGCCCATAATAACTCTGTTTCACAGAATGTAAAAACTGTAGTAACTGCTTTTTTTCTTTGCAGATTGATGGATTGTAATATCACAGATGAAGGCTGTGCTGCTTTGGCTTCAGCTCTGAAATACCTAAAAGAACTGAGTTTGTCTTGGAATGCGCTAGGAGATTCAGGTGTAAAGATCCTCTCTGCTCAACTAGAGAGTTTTCATTGCAAATTGGACATACTGAGGTAAGACTTCTCTGAATCATAGCATAGTCCTTTGTTAATAAGAATGGATTTTTGAAGCAAACTGGAGTCACTAAAGTAAGATCATCATCGTCACACATGACCTGGGGCCTCATTTACAAATGGTGTGCAAAACGGTTCTGAAATGTGCACACTCAGTACAGGATTTATAAGGGGATACTTTTGTGAGAAATTGTGCACATTTTAATTGAAGCTTTTACCTATAAAAAGAGCAATGTGCAACATTCTGTGTAGAGTGGAATTCAGGTTAAATGGAGAACAGCTAAATATGTAAATTCACATCAAATTAAAATCATAATTTTTGTCTTGCAAGATAATTTAATCTTTAAACTCTGGTTTAGACTACAAGATAGATTTCTTAACTAAATAAGAATAAATTAATGCATTCATTCATTTATCAGTGTGTCAAATATCCATTTGATATATAACTTCAGTAGCCTTTTTTATTATATTACTGCATATTACTATGGTGCCCTGTGATGCACTAGGGACATGTCCACAGTGCATCAAACAACCACTCCACAATGCAGGAGGACATGCAAATTACATGATGAATGAATGCATAAATATATTTTTTGTATGAACTAAACTATTTGTCCTAAATTGTGTTAGTAATAATGTGTCATTGTTCTTTCTGTAGCTTGTTGCATTGCAATATTACACCTGAAGGTTGTGCCATTCTGGCTTCAGCTCTAAGATCGAAAACCTCACACCTGAGGGACTTGAATCTGTGTGGAAATAAAGTGGGAGATGTGGGAGTGAAGCTGCTCTCTGCTGGACTAGGGAATCCTCACTGTAAACTGGAGACACTAAGGTAAGGTAATCTCATGAATCCTAATTTGGACAGACTGGCATGTAGTTTACACTTTATCTTGTTTGTTTGCACACTTTTACTATTGAAGTGTGAAGTATGTTCTGAACAGAGATTGTGGTTCATTGTGATTGTTTTCTCTATAGACTGAAGTTTTGCAAGGTCACAGATAAAGGCTGTGCCGCTTTGGCTTCAGCTTTGAAATCAAACCCTTCATACTTGAGAGACCTGAATTTGTCATGGAATAAACTAGGAGATTCAGGAGTGAAGCTGCTCTCTGCTGAACTGGAAAATCCTTGCTGTAAACTGGAGGCGTTAAGGTAAGATCATCCCTCAGACACCCATATAACTAGGGTTGCCACCCATCCTGTAAAATACGGAATCGCCCGTTATTTGGCAATTAAATGTTGCTTCCCTTATTGAACCAATACGGGACGCAATTTGTTCTGTTTTTCCATAAATGTCCAATACACATGTCTGTCACACATACATGAACACTAAACCTAACAAGCCACCCTCTCCTGGCTCCACTCCTCTCTGTATCTGTGCCTGGCTGCTTGCGTGTGGTGCTGTCACGGTTGCCTAGAGATAAACAGGTTTTATTTAGGATTTAATTAACTGTACTTTGTGAGGGAATGTGTTCGTTAGTAATAAAGCACTTAAAGCTTTAAGTGTGACTAATTGCTTTCTGATCACCTCTTTACTAAAAACACTGGCACGAATTCAAACATGCCACTACTGTGGGCTCCCCGCCCCGCAGGATTCGGGTCCGTGGTGGTCATGGCCCAGAGGAGTCAACTGTACGTATGACCTTGTCATGGTGTTTGTTAATAGCAATAGATGAAAAACTGCAGTTGACATAATAAAAACTTTCATATAGCCACTGTGTTTTTTGTTCTGGCAAATGACATCCACAAGTGTGCAATAAATGAGACAGGAATTTAAACAGGATTCAAATTAATTCAGCACACCTCTGAAAAAAACAACAGCAAAATAATTATCTTTACTATGGGTATAATAATAGCTTTATCTAGCTCTTTTTGATAAAGTTGCTGATGGACGGAAGCGTATGTGTAGAACTAAAAAGGGTAATCTTATTGATCTATCTGCAGACTGTGGGAATGTGGAGTCACCAATGCAGGCTGTGCTGCTCTGGCTTTAGCTCTAAAATCAAACCATTCACAACTTAAAGAGCTAGATCTGTCTCAAAATAAAATAGGAGACTCAGGATTGAAGATGCTGTGTGTTGGCCTGGAGAATCCACACTGTAATTTGGAGACTTTGTGGTAAGATCATTATTTTAACTCTAGTTTGATTTGCACATCACTGCTGTGTTATGATGTAATTATTGACCCTATTTGTCAGATGCTGGATCAGAAAAAATATCGAACCTCAAGTTTAAAGAATTGCTGTCATGCATGGATTAATTTAATCACTGCATATCACATTAAACCCTTACTTGAACCTTTTACTGATTTCCTGATGAACTGAACAATTAATAATCAATGTTAAAATATTCCATGGATTTAAATATTGAAACTTATGAAAAACTTAAGATAATTAATCTTATATTTACACATGTAAGATTTTAAATCTTGGTAAGCATAATTGCAGGTAAATGTTTACAAAGTTTCTATATTCCTGTATACATTTGACCTAAAACATAATCATAATTCAAGTAGCTAAAAGAGACTTAAACAAATGGGACAAAAATATTATACTTGGTCGTTTAATTATTGAGGAGTATTACAAATTGACCTGACAAGATTCAACTGCTCACATTGTTCCTGTATATGCACTGCTTAGCAAGAGAATATATTTAAAAGATAGTTCATATATAGCTATATTTCTCATTAGGATGCCAGATAGCAAGGATAAATGTACCTGTTTCAAGAAATCATGTTTGAAAAAAGTAAAATGATGGAGAAAAAAAGACAATTTCATAAGATGAAATCACCTTAAATTACAGGTACAAAATACAAATATATTAATTACGTTTACAATATTATTACCACAGTCTCATCATGAAAAATAGTAGATGTATTGGTTGTATTTAAAATTATTTAACATTTTTACTTGCTTAAATTTCATGCTTGCCATCTTTTTTATATGTATAACATTTTTATATTATTTTTATGTTATTTGTTAATGATTGGCTAATGATGACCATTGGGTACCAGAATGATTTTGTCAGGTTTTATTTGATACTTTGGATGATGGCAGGCCAATTTTGTTGGACTCAAAACCTGACTATGTGGGTTGGATTGGACTCAAAATTCAGAGTTGGACCAAAATGTCAGGCTCAATTAAAACTAGGCCCTACAATTTTGCTTGCTAGCTTAACTTATTTCTATCCAAACTATATGGAATAACTATATCTCAACACACCCCATTCCATCTTGGGTAGAGTAACCTGTGTGAACTAAGTGAGTGAGTGTCACTTTTCCTTCTGCAGGTTGCAGTATTGTAAGGTTACAGATGAAGGCTGTGCTGCTCTGGTTTCAGCTCTGACATGTAACCCTTTACACCTGCGAGTGCTGGATCTGTCTGGGAATTACGAGATAAGGGCAGGACGCAAACAGCTTTTTGACCTTAAAACTGATAAACATTTTAGACTACAAGAAATAAGGTAATTATGGTTTCAGACACAAATAATAATTGTAATTGTGTACAAGCTGAAAATACACCAAGGTTGTGACAGAAGGAAAAATACAAACAGACAGCAATGATTTGCAAAATCATTACAAAATTCTGATCTGTGTTCACTTTAAAACACTACAAAAATGAAATATTTCAACTAATTAACTTTATTGTTAACTTCATTATTGTTTCCTTTAATGTACAGTCATCAAGCAGGATGTGGTCACTCAGTGCAGTTCTCCAAATCTAATCCACAGTTATACTGTCCCAGACTCCTTTGTGTATTTTCACCCCTCTTTTCTTCTATATACATTCATTTTTAGTTTAGATTTTTTATATACACTGTGTGTGTCCCAGTGTTTTAGAAATGTGTTACAGGCACCCAATTTTGAATTTGCGTAAACTTACAAATGTTTAATATCTCTCCTTAAATATCTGTGTAATACAAATTACTAGTTTCTGTTGTTATTTGCATCTGATCTGCTGGGTTTGTACACTCCACAAATAAGTTAGCTAACTATTTAATTGAATCATTTTACTTATATATGTTTTGTTTGTCTGTATTGAGTGTTGATTGTGGTTGTTTTTTTCCCGTACAGAATGTAATATTGATATATATTATTGATGGCTGAGCAGAGCAACAAAGGAGATGGATTGCTGAATGTATATGTGTGCCAAATCTGCCATACCTGCACTCCAACAGTACAGATTTTTTTGCAAGTTCTTACCTTGTCACTGTTGTTACTTAGTTTAGTTTACTTACTCCTCATTGCAGGGTACCTGCTTCCCTTGCAGTTGCTTTGAAAATAGAAGTGTGAAAAAGGACCATTGTGAAGGCATTTCTGAGCCTTGGTCTGCGGGTTTGTCCTTCATCACTTTTGGCAGAAACACTTGGCAGCCTTCGCTTTCAAGTCAATGTGTGGTCGACCTATGTGTTTCACCTGGATGGTGACTGCTGATGCCTTAACTGGGCAGTTTGGTCAGATGCTTGTAAAGCCCCCTTAAAGTTAAGCCAGCTCTAAATGAGTCATGTCATCATCATTTGTCATAATATGCAAACAACACAAGCATCAGCTTAAAGTATGCTGCTTTTCTTAACACATATCTTAAAGCTCTAGTATGCAGAATATAACTCTTATAGAATATAAGAGTCTTCAGCTGGTTAGAGGTGAGTTTACCCTAGAGAAATCATTATGTACTTCTATATCCATTTGTGAACTTGTCCCACTATCCACAACACCACGTGGTCTCAACCTGGATTGAAAGTGTTTGCATTTCTTGTCCAGAGTACAAAGAAAGAAACGTTGAGCCTTTAATGACCTACATGCAAAATGACTCGTTGTGGTCTTTTGATATTATGTATTAAATGTTTATTTATTTATTTATTTAATGGGTGTGAATATGCTGCAGTATTTGTTTTTAAATGTCTTACAAAATGTGTTCAGTCATTTTACCAGTTCTGCCAGCAGGGGTAGCTACTATACACTTACAAGCTTTTTTGTCAGAATGTTTTCAAAAGTGAATTTTCAATCTGCTTTACGTTTAGAAACATCCTGTTGTTGACTTTCCCTCCACAAGGCTGTATACGGTCTTAATAACATCATTCACTTTAAAACTAATGCTACAGTCATCTTTTTGCTTGTCTAGAAATGCCTTTATATATACATACTACTGTGAATATATATATTAATGTACTGAGATTACATATCACTACAATATACATTGTGTGAACATGTGACATAGACAGCATGATAAAATTTTATAGAGCTGTACATATAAAAAAGGTACTGAAAGTCACATAACAAAGTCCTTAAACTTTAAAGCTTTATGTCATAGTAACCTCATGACATGTCTGTCAGATTGAGATAGCTCCTCTGACCTTATGGAGAACAAACTGTTGTCCTCGCCAGCGAAAATATTCTTGTAGAGAGTAGTCAAACCACCTGGAGAGTAGAATGGAAAACCACTGTAAGTAGAGGGCCTCTGAATGCTTTCAGGCCCCTACCCATGGATGGACCCAGTTTTCTTCATGTACTAATGCTGGACAGCCGCAGTAAAAGCTTGATACAAATGAATTTTCTAATCATTTGCATAAGCCACTGGAGTGGCAAGTATTTCAACTGAACTGCAGGCTATCAAAATGTCCAGAATGTCCATTAGTTAACGGCTGAGTGCCAGAAAGAAGGAGGTGAAACCTGTATTGAATATACAACTCTGTATTATACTGTGTTGATTATATAGTGAACACTTTAACTCTGTGCCCACTCCACTTCATCAGACATATTGGTAGATGTACTTGCCAGCTTATTTTTTAGTTGTTCTAGTTAGATGCTCAACCATGCCTTCTGAAAGAGCTTGGTGGAGTGACATATCCTACTCTGTATGTTAAAATACCAGTTCAGGTCAACGCAAGTCAGGCCCCTGACACTGCAGAAGCAATTAGCCTACTTTGACTATAGCTGGCACCTGTCCTGGAGTCTCTCCAAGTTGCTTTGCTACATTGTAAGGGCTTTGACAGATCAACTCACTTATTAGGAAACACAGAGCACAGAAAAGCAGAATGACTACAGAACCAGATACATTCTGTTCCTCGAAGGCCATTTGGAAGGGAGACTTTGGAGTCTGTGAGCTGTCAGATGAGTCAGATCTGTATTTTTTGTGCCAATGGTTACTGCCACCTGCTTCATATTTGTGTTGTAGAGTAACACGCGATTCACGATATGTGGGATGCAAGTAGTGTGCCACAGGTTTAGCTTGAGACCAGCGACTATTATGTTTGCAGCTGCATCAATTTGGAGATATCCCGCCACCTCAATACACAAACCAATTCCTCTCCGATGTACTAACGTCTGCTATATGGTCAGCTGTGTGGCTGTTAATATATTGCCACTTTGTAATGTAGTAAAATAGGTTGTGTGCAAGTAAATAAGCCATGTGCAAGTGTTGGATAATCAGTGTTTTTTGTACAAGTGTATATGTATACAAGTGTGTATAGATTTACCAACAACTTCATCACCAGAACAGAACTTTATGCATTTACAACAGGACGGAGTCCCTGGGACAATGTTGCCCTCAGGGTTCTACAGGTCATAGGTCAAAGACCACTTGGAGACAGTTGACCATTTGTTGATACTAGATAAGATCACACCCTCTTTTTGTTATCTTTAGGGGTGGTAAAGTCTTCAGACTGAGTAAGACTGAGTTGGGCTGCGTAGGACTAAGGTCCGGCAGAGTTCAGACTCTACTGGACTGGCCTGGCTTAGGACAAGAGATGTGAGTGAACTGCGATCGCCTTGAAATAAACTACTCCAACATCTCCAGCCTTCAGTCTCCTGACTCCATCCTTCTGGGCAAGCAAGAAAAGAAACTACACAAGTTATGTACATTGAATTCAATTTGTAAGATTTGTAGCTTCCAAATTAACTAGAAATATCAACATAATGTTAAGAAACAACAGTTTGATCTGTCAAAGATGTAAAGAGGAACTTTCTTTAGCTTACAGGGACTATGGTTAACTGGTGAACCTCTAAACAGATGTAGTAAATAGATTACTTATTATTAATGGTTTATATTGTTTTAGCCTCTACGCCAGCGGCTAGGCTAGCAGTCAGGATTAGCTGGCCACAATGTCCTGTGATGACTGATGAAGGACTAGAGGATGATCAGCACAGACTCTGAAGCAGCAGATGAGCTATCATGTCCGACTGTCTACAATCTACAAGGTGGACCAGCAAGGTAGGAGTGTCTAACAGAGTGGACAGTGAGAGGACACAGTGTTGAAACACTCCGGCAGCACTGCTGTGTCTGATTCACTCACACCAGCACAACACACACCACCAGTGTTACTGCAGTGCTGAGAATGATCCACGACCCACATAACACATACTCTGTGCTGGTCCTGTGAAGGTCCTGACCACTGAAGAACAGGGTAACAAAGGTGCGCTTATATGGTAAGTGGTAAATGTAGTTACAGGGAGGTATATAATATACATCTGTTATAATACCAACAGCAACAACAACATTAATAATAAACAGATAACACAAAATGAAGTCATTACTGTCATTTGCTGTATGTGAGTCTGTACTGATAGGACACCAGTGATCATAAGTGTTTTTGGGGAGGGAGAACTGCATTGAAGCACAATGAAAAAAGAGAGATGAGAGAATAAAGAGGTTGATGCTAAAGACTCAGCAGATATAGGGAGAAAAGGGAGGAGAAGGAACAGATGGACTTAGGCGGATTAAGTGGTATCTGGGTGGTTTTGTGATAGAAACTCATTCAAGAGAATGTGACTAAGACAGAGGCGAGAAAAAGGAAAAGGGTGAAGAGAATACAGGAGGACGGAAATATCATGTCTGTCTAAAAAAGGTATGTGATTTTTGACTTTTAGTGAATTAGACTGGTGATACTGGTGAAGAAATAGAGACGAGGATAAATGGACAAATGATGTAGGTCAACAGAGCTTTATGCACGGGCGATGTAGGAGTGATGGAGACATTACGTGTTGCTTGTGGAAGTTCTTGAAGGAACTGTAATGTCTGTAGCTTACTATTTTGGGGGTCTTTGTCATCTCTGTGTGTTTTGGATATTTATTACATTACAATATATGAAGAAATCTAAACACAATTTATTCTATTGTTATTAATACAAGCTTAAATAATAATATAATAAAAATAATACAAGCTAATAATAGCCTTTAAACTTAAAAGTTTGTATGCTTACTTGAAGTTTAAAGGTTGCATAACTGTTTACATTCCAATATGATGCTTTACTGTATAATATTTAATATTCTGTAATAATCTATTGACATACTGACATATTTAAGATTTTTGTCAATATCTGCCTTTCAATCTCCAACATCTTAAAATCAGATTCCTAATATAATAATAATAATAATCTTTACAGCTCCATGTATCATTCTGTACACATCTAAAATACTTTCTTTTTTAATTCACAGCTTCCTACTACTACTACTCAACTAAACTGGTGGACTAACTTATTAGAATCGTTATATACACATGTCTTTTACCAAACGGGTTTTGTTTTATTGAAAACTTGTTGTTGGCACTTTCCACACTCTGTTTAGCACTGTGTTACCAAAAGTACTCAGAAATGGTAGCACACTGCATAAAATAACATATTGGCAAGACTAAATTATACCTTCATATGGTATATCTCATCATTTTTACATTTAAGATTGTTGTAAACCTGTTCTCAAAACGTATTTCTATTCATTTTGTGGGTTTTAAGTGATTTTAGAAAGTCAAATTATCTCACTATACTGACAGACCGGCTTTTTTATGCTGTGAGATCATTTGGCTTAATGAAATCCCTTAAATACATTTAAACAATGTTAAACCTATATAATATCTTATAATTTGTTTGTGATGATTAATTTAAAATAAGAAACAAAAGATATATATTAATTACATACATCTTTTTACTCACTACGAAGTCTTGTAGTGCACATTTAATTTAAACTTTCATCATTCACCTGTTTTTTACATTTTGTGATTTAATAAAAAAAACAGTTGTACGTTTTAACTCAACATATGTGATTAATATAGTTTATTTATTTAGTATATTTTGATCAAACGTTAAGTTTAAAAACCTTCATTTCAATAATCCTTTAATAATGTCATATTAATTTTAATGTCATATTAATGCACTATGTTTACTTATATTTATTTCACATTATTCTTTATGAAGAGTGGTGATATACATTTTTTTGGGACAATGGTTGAAGACAAAGCTCTAAATAAATTATTAATACCTTTCAGATAAGACAAGTGGTGTCAAACTGAGAGGGACAACATAATATTAAGCATGGACAATCCACAGCCATGCCTGAAGTCAATTCACAAAAAAATTGTGGATTCATGTAGTAGACAGTACAAACATTTATTGGGAATCATATGACAGCCCTCATACACTGCAAACATTGCATTAATCTCATTAATGTAATTCACATTTAGGAAAATACATTCCTCCTTAACTCCTGATGAAGTCCTAATTACTTTCTGAAACAGTCTGCATTCTTAACACTGCTGATACTTAATGCTGTTCTTTCTTGTTTTATCTCTTGGTTTAGGTGGTTCTTGGCTGGCATCTGAAAACAAAGAATCAAGAGACAGAACAGATGCACCTTTCTCCATGAGATTAACCCAGATCATAAAGGATTAAACAGAAACGGGCCGTGCTGCCTGAGACGTGGAATAAGAAAGAAACAGGAAAAATCCTAATCACTCCAGGAAACTAATCGCTCTAAGAAAGCAAAGGAAGAGGAAGAGAAAGTACAGAGGAAAAGATCAGACAAGCGAATGATTGTATAATGGCATAATCATCCAGAACCTTCTTCATAGTGACGTAAGCATGTAATTCAGCTGGCTTCCTGATTCAAATCTCTTCAACTATGAGTGTTTTGAGGAGACATCAAACATGAGCTGATGGTTAAGCGGCTCTATGAAAGTTCCTGGACAGTCCTCATCACATCAGTAAGAAGAATCTCAGTCTGTGTCGCCGCTTCTGAACCCATTCATTGCGTCTCCAGCACTTATGGAAGGCAGGGTTGTGCACAGGGTCCAGCAGAAGACAAACTGAAACCCTTCTGCCTTCTCAGCACATCTGTCCCTTTTCTTGCCCTCTCTTTCCTAATCCACTGTTCTTCTTCCACAGCTTTGCTGACCTTTACTACTGAGCTTGTTTACTTCTCCAGTTTCTCTATTTACTCATCTGCTGCTTGCACCATTCCTCCTCTGGATATTAAACCTCTTTCAATCTGGTCCTGAGAGCAATCCCCCGTGGACAACCCACACAGACAAGCTCTGCCCGTATTACTCAGTGCATCTCACATCACTGTGTCTTCCTCTGAAGTTCCCTTTGTAGAAGCCTGTACAATGTGTCCTCTCTGGACTGACCACGCCCCATCTTCATCTGTATTTCATAAGTAGAAAAACGGTAGACCCTTGTTCGTTCTGTCTCCCTCTCCTTCTTCCATTCCATCATGTTGGAGCGGATGTCCAGACGTGGCCGGTCCCTGTTGTCCCTCTCTCTAACCTCGCTGGCTCTCACTCTCTCTGTGCTGGCCTTCTGCACCTCCTACTGGTGTGAGGGTACTCACAAGGTGGTGAAACCCCTCTGCCTATCTCCTGTAAAAATGAAGAACTGTGGCCAGAACAACAGCCAACCGTACACTACTGGTAAGAACACACTTTAGAAATTAGGGGTTGCACTACTTTTCATTTCAGCAGTTATGTAACGACAGTGGATTGGATGTCAACTAATTGCTGATTAAGTCATGAGTAATACCACAAGAGGGTAACAAGCCACTTTAAATGAAGCCTGCCAGGTCAGTAGAGCCATGTGCGCTTTCCACTGATCCCTGGATCGCATTGATAGCTTTTAGGGGACCAGAGATATGGACCCTGGTATCTTGTACATTTGCATCCAACTTAGATGCACCCTAGGTAGCAATGTCAAGATTCTTGCCCACTGTGGAGGTTATAGGTGGTTATGCACACCTCCCACCACACATTGCTTTTTACTGTAGTCTTTAGAAAGGGGTTAAATTTTAAATCTAAAACTTTAAATCTAAAGCTTTCCACCAACTCCCACCTTGACTTCCTAGCTTTTAGCCATCTGTACACACTGAACTCACCAGGCTCCTAACATGTTTCCTTCTGTGATCATGGACTAGTCAACACCAAGTTAAAGGTGTCATTGCCAAA
Organism: Prochilodus magdalenae; assembly: GCA_024036415.1. NCBI lineage: Eukaryota > Metazoa > Chordata > Actinopteri > Characiformes > Prochilodontidae > Prochilodus > Prochilodus magdalenae. The sequence goes on from JAMWET010005504.1 coordinate 169,343, forward strand.
CAGTAAAATAAAATAGTCAACCCAGAAAAACATTCATAAAAAAGGTTTCTAAATTGGTTTCGAATGTATGTTACCAGGAAAAACATCAGTCAAACCTTATACTATATACTATGTGAATGTTATTCATACTCACACATCTCTGTGGTAAACTGTGACTAGCAAAGGCTGGGTTTGGGTTAGTGTCAAAACCTGACGGAAAAACCGACTTCGGCAATATTGCTCATTTCTGGGCACTGTTTGATTCTAGTAGTTTGTTTGTGCTACACTATCAGCAATTGGCATGTGTATTTCTTGGCAGTTCTAGATTAGACACAGACTTCTAAAGACATCCTATTGTTTTTTCCTGAACATACCATCCCGTTCATTAGGCTGACACTCATTTTCGTAGTCAGTGAGGTATTAAGGACTTTGAAACATTAAGTCCTGATTTTTAGTCTCTTTCCTCAACCACTACGTGTATACACAGTACAGTATATAGGCATAAGGACTCTCTTGGTCACTCTTGGTCCACCAATCCAAGACAATGACGTCTTTTAAAATGATCATAAACACAAAATGTTAAAGGAGAACATATCCATTAGCTAGGACCAAGCTCTGACCAACAGGTCAAAACAAGATCAGTGGCCGCTGTTTCCTGATTGCTGGGTACAGTTTAAGC